>DWCF01007342.1:0-10837 GCA_018230265.1 Delias oraia | reverse complement strand
TATACACAGTGGCGCACACAACAGCACAATATTATTAACATTTTACATTACATTATCAATAATCTAACTTATAAATAAAAAATATATATGAATGAGACAATAAAAGGTATGGCATAATATAAAAAAGAGACGTTCTATTCATTTAACAACATCTCGAGTCTTAGTTTGCGATTTTATTGTAGTAATCGTTGAATTTCAACGCAGATATTTTCAATTTACTCGCCGAATTTTAATTTCGTAAGACAAGAGTGAATTATAATACTGCATTACGGCTATGAACAACCGCTCCACAGTCCTCACATGGTTGTGTTGCAGGCTTTGTACGCCGCTTAAGCGGCACTTTTAAGGCCCTCCGATATCCTCACTCACTCTTAGAAACACAGTACAAGTACCTTTTCACGCTGAGTTTTCGGTAAGCCCGTGGCATAACTTCGGACAAGCCGGGCCAATAAGTGCGTCAGTATATACTTCAGCATGGCTCTCCCACGGGTGAATGTGTCCATATCTCAATCTTGATTACAAAACAACTAGTTTGCTAAAAACTAATTAATTATTTTTATGATATATTCTAAACAATCAATTTTTACGTCATTAGAGAACATTCAGATACAGATTGTTCACGAAAACAGAGAAGAAAATATAAAAATTAACATTAAAAGTATGTACAATGATGAAAACGGTACCTTATAGTTAACACCTGAGAGAGCACCCCAAATTGGAGTGGCAGGTTACTGGTACAATTTATGTTTTAACGTTCATAAGCCTATTCGATTCACTTATCAATTTCCTGAACTCAATAAATTAATACATTTAAAGCGATTTCGGAAAAGATAATTTTTTATTGAAAATTATGTCAAAATTTGCGGTTATTAGCAATTTATGTAAGTTTTGCTATAATTTTTTTATAGTATATCGAATAACGGAGTAGGTGGGTCTCCTATAAGGTAAGAGAAAACCGCCGCCCATGGACACCAACACGCCACAGTCCGTGTATTGGTTGTGTAGCCGGCTGTGTACTCCACTTAGCGCCATTTTTAAGGACCTCCGATATCTTAACTTACTTATCGAAACACATTACTAATACCGTTTCACGCTGAGTATTCTGTAAGCCCGTGGTATCACTTCGGCCGAGCGGCCCAATTAGTGTGTCCCCGCATATGCTTCAGCATGACTCTCCCACGGGTGCGGCAGTATTAAGACACTGGCCCAGCCACTGTCAAGCCCTTTCAGAGACCGAATAAATAATAAATTAAATTATAATTTATAGTTGTCCGGACTGGGATTCGAACCCGATACCTCTCGCTTGATAGTAGACTTATTAAACCACTTAGCTAAGAGGCTGTTAATGACAGCCACTAAATGAAAAAGTTAGTTTCGAAGTAAATAAATGAAATATATAGCGTATATGAATATTCAAATTTTAAAATTATATATATATAGACTATTCTGAACAATCGTTTTTTTATCGTAACTGTATGAAATTTTTCCTATAAATACATGTACATTTCTTATTCAATTATTCAAAAGATGAAAATAATATAATATACCTTCAGAAATGTTTTATAGGTTCCGTTCCTTTCACTAACAATAAACTGCTTTGAAATGTGGATATCTTTGTAAAAGTATTCTAACTTAACGATATTATGTTTCTATTGTTTGAGTCAAAGTTTCATAACTCTAATGTTACCTTTCACTTAAAAAACTGTCATTATCGAACATACAATCATTACATATGAAATTGGATATAGGAATTATACGTGGAAGTAAATTTTTTTACCTCCAATAACAAACTGTGATAATCAGTACCAGATATTTTAATTTTAAATATGAAGTTTTAAGTATTTTTCTTCTGAGTATAGACCATTTACAATATATATATCTAAGGAACTTTGTTTTTGTTTGTGTACCTGCAATTAAAACTGAAAAGTCCTTTGGAGAGACTGATTGTATCGGCTCGTCCGTAGTCATACACTGGGCTCACAGAATACTTGTAATATATTTCGCTAATTGAGTACGTATTTCGTAGACCCTTTAAGTATTTTTTTCTATAGCGGATAACGAAGCAGGTGGATCTCCTATATGGTATAATATCGCCGCCCATGAAAAAAATGGCCTTAAAGCGGCGTAAAAACCCGGTAATACAATGCGTTGACTATGGCGCGGTTATCAATTGGCGACGGTGTTCTCTTAGCAAATAGGAGATCCTGGTCCGTTATCCCGTTGTTATGATAAAACAAAAACTATAAAATAAGCTTGGTAAACAACTGAAGTTTTCTCGATTGTGGTAGAGAAACACTAAACTAGTACTTGCTTATGAGTTTGAACGATAAACTCCAGCGATCCCATAAAGAAACCATCACAACACTAATAAAGCACCTCTCGGTTAAAATTGCCGCGTTAAAGTAAGTATAAAGAAGACGAATAATGATTGAGGCAACTTCTCACGCCAATCTCGTAATTTACTAAAGTCGTACCCAATTTGTGACGGGAAGAGCAATTGTCAGGGAACAAATGGGCGGGTTTCAATATACGAATAAAGGCTGTGTTAACTCTTGAATGTTTAATGAATATCACTTTGTGTTGGAATAGTATAAATAAGATACAGAGTATCAAATACCTTAATATTCTATGTAAATATTATCTGTAGTGGGCGTATATAGAACCGTTTCTGAGTTCTGCATTTATAAAACAAAATTAAAGATAATTTATATGAAAATATTAGCCTTTAATAAATTGATGAAATTAGCAATAAGATAAATTTTGCACCTGTGGGAGATATGTTCCATATTTTATTGGGCAGGCTCGTCCGCAGTGATAACACGGGTTCGCCGGATATTCCGCGTGAAACGGTACTTTTTTATATTCATAAAGGACTTTAAGGGGCTCCGATATCCTCAATCACTCAGCGAAACACAGTAGAAGCATCGTTTCAATTACAACTACCATTTGGTGGTATCATTTTGGACGTGCCGGCCAAATTAGTGCGTTCGCATATGCTTCATCATGGCTGTCCCACGGGTATGACAGAATTAAGTCACTCGACCGAACACTGTCAAACCCTTCCTTCAATAAATTATAAACTAAATTTTAATTTATAACTGTCCAGACCAGGATTTGAAGCCGATACTTCTCGCTTCATGGTACACTAATTAAACCACTTAGCTACGAGGTTCTCGTTTAGAAGCGCGCTAATTATCTTATGAAAACCCATTTTCATTATATATGTTCATATTGAAAGGTAATTTTTAGCCTCAAGGGAAATTAATGAATTGGAATACTATATCCACTATAAATTAACACCTAACCCAATCAAGAGATATGGTAATCATTATTGCAATATGACGCAAGACCTAACCTAACCTAGCATAATTTATATGGAAACTATACAAGATATTTTATTTACCATTAATCTATGATATTGTAGATATAAATTCGTTTGTCTTATTTACAAAATTCGATTCTACTTCATGATATATATATTTTATAGTATATCAGACAACGCAGCAGATGGATCTCCTATTTGGTAATAGAACACCGCCGCCCATGGACAACCACAGTCCGTGCAATTGTTATATTGGAAGTACTTATACTATGTTTTGCAGATTGAGTGAGGATAAGCCCTTAAAAAGAGCCGCTTAAGCGGTGTAAAAAGCCGGTAACACAACCACTGCGCGGACTGTGGCGCGGTTTTTCAATAGCGGCGGTGTTATCTTACCAATTAGGAGACCTGTCTGCATCGTTGTCCGCTATCTTATTTAAAAAAAAACGCTTATTACCATACTGTCGCGTAATACCTTTGTGTAAACAAAGATGATTTTTTGTTACAAAGTAGACAATATATAAGTAAAAATCTATATCTTAATTTGAAGTATGTCGCATTTGGAGCTGTCACTGTCTATGAACGACATGTCATGTTCTGAATACTGAGTGATCTTATTTTCTTATCACAATTTTTCCAGTGTCAGTATAATTATATTTACAAAAAGACAGAAAATCGAGTAATAAACAGAAACAGCCTCGTAGCTAAGTGATTTAATAAGTCTATCATGAAGCGAGAGGTATTAGGTTCAAATTCTGGTCCGGAAAATTATAATTAATCGGTCTCGGGAAGGACTTGACAGTGTCCAGGCGAGTGTCATAATACCGTCGCACCCGTAGGAGAGCAATGCTGATGCACTAATTGGGCCGGTTCTTCCAAAGTGATACCATGGGCTCACAGAATACTCAAATAATACATGTACTTGAAATGGTATCTCTACTGTTTCGCCGAGTGAGTACGAATATCGGAGAACCTTAAAAATGCCGCTTACGTGGAAAATAAGCCGGCAATGCAACTAATGCGTGGACTGTGGCGTGGTTGTTCATGGGCGAGTGTTCTCTTACCATATAAAATATCCATCTGCTTCGTTGTCCGCTTTATTATAAAAACAAGATTCAAAGAGAGATACAATTTATAACAATGAACCAACATTATAACCAAAGACAAACATAGAGAGAACATCTGAGTGATCTTAGAACATAATTTAAATTAGAGCAGTACACATAATAGGCTTCTATTGTCATTTCTTTATTTTCAAGTAAGATTATTTGCTAGATCAACTTAAATTAAGGGTATGTTGGTATCTACTCTAAATTTTACTTTATTTTCAGAGAAACAATATTTTTATTTTCATACCCTGAACATTTTAAATAAATGTCTTATGTAAGTATAATTATTATTTTCTTTATCTATTGTAAGTGTAATTAATCGTATATCTCGCGTAAAATAACAGACCACGATGCTCAGAATAATTTCCAATTCAAAGCGTCTAACTGGCAATACTCAGTTAGAGATTGTTAGAGTTTCCAAGATATGGCTGAACTATGAAGCGTTAAGATCACATCGCTTTAATTACGGAGTTGAACGTATCAATTTTGAACCAATTTCTACGTTCGTATTCAAATAGAATATACATCATATTTCAGTTAAAATATTAATGGAAAATTAAGAACACATAGTTAATTTTGAAGAAATTATTTACAATCAAATAAATATAAAACAAACAAACAAAAGACTAATCAAAATCATTTTTAAAACTTAGAACTCAGGCCAAAATATGAACAAACGTTTGGATTACCTATGACCTTGACTAAGCATCTGTATCAAATCATCTAATGGAACATAAATTTTCAACCCAAAAGAATGTTGAAATGTTGTTTATAATGTAACTGGCAACGGATCGGACGTTCTTTACGTTACAAGATCAACGCCGCATATGGAAAACCGCGTTGTGTTACCGACTCTTTACGCCGCTTGAGCGGTATAATTTCAAGGGTATTGATATTCTCACTTTATCAGCGAAACAGAAAAACTGTTTCATGCTGATATTCTATGAGCCTCCGGTATTACTTCCGATGAGCAGGCTCAATTAGTGCATCAGCATGGCTCTTCCGCGGGTAATATCTTCGCATATTCATGAAGTTATTATTACTTCAGTATCAATATTATAAAGGACCTGCATTAAAAGTGAATAATATAATACAATTAACATTATTTTTTGTATGTAATATTGAAGAGATAGACAACATCTGAATAAAATAACTATTTGTAAGTCCTCATTAAGTCGCTGATAAATAAGTGAAGTAATAAAGGCGGGTTAGTCATAAACTGCAGACATGGAATATCAATTTTGTACCAAAAATCTTGTTTACGATTACCATAACATAATATGGGAGACAATTTAAGGAAGCATAATGTAATAATGTATTTAAGTACATGCAAATGTATTGGAGACGCTATATGGAAGTTCAAGGGGGAGGCTTATGTCCAGCAGTGGATGTCTTACGGCTGAAATGATGATGATGATGATGAAATATATTGGAGCATTTGGTATTTCAATAATGATATACCTAATTTATTTTTATTTACGTCCTTAATACACTAGCAGGGTAAACGTTGTATGTAATATAAATTATCGCCGATCGCAGTTAGAGAAGGCCATGCAACGTTTTTCTAATTCGTGATATCTGTTTATTGGAATATCCGAATGCAATAAATCTATAAATATATTGAATCAGTCGTGTGTGTGAAGTAATTTATTTTGATAAGGATACCAAGGTATAAATAGAGAGCTTTGAAAGAGAAAGCATTTTAATTAATTTTTTGTTTAATATAAGAACATTATTATTACATTAAAATAAAATTATTACGTACGTGTAACTTTTGCAATTAGAAATTGCCTACAAATGTTGAGTAAAATATAATTTGTATTCGCAACGGACGCGATGTAAGTAATTATTGCTAAATTTTTACAGCTTGGCTTAAACTATTGGCGTTTTAGTAAAGTTTCCTAATTTTTCTTAAAATATAATATTACAATAATAAATTAATATACAGGTTCCTAATTATGAAAGATTTTTTCAAATTCGTTAAATAATTTCGAAGCCTATTCCAACAAATTAATGATAAAATCCTTCCTCTCTCTAATATTTGTATGAATTAGATACGTGAACTTTAACAAACACATATATATTGCAGCTTATTTCCCAAATGTAGTTCATACATAATAGGCTGACCCGGTTTAAAGTTTCGCACCGGAAGTACGTGCGTCGAGCTTTGAATTCAAACTCACAACTTTGAAGATGACATAATGAAACATGTCTTAAGTAAAACTATAACACATAACTTTAGTCTAGTTATTTATGTAGTCAATCAATTTTTTATTCGAAACTCAAAGCTGCGGAGTATGTTTAGTTATATGTAGGTGAAAACTATTTATAGGATTATCTTTATTTTACTTCAAAAATACTTACTATTAATAATGAAAATGAATTGAAACGTTCTTTTTAATTTTGTTTTAAGGAAACGCTGACAGAGCAGTAGGAGGCTAAGCGGATAAGCGGTCCTCCGCCCGTGTACAGTCGTTGCGAGGCTGTGGGTGCGTTATTTTTTTACTTATTTAGGAACAGGAAACAGTAACATTTTAAGACTAACATAAGAGATAACAAATACAATCTTAATAATAATGCCAACAACTACGCTATTCTCAGAGTTCAACGCTACAGTAAAAAATTAAAACAGGTTAAGAAATTAATAAGAGTAGGAGTTTACAAGGGTTGCAAATACAAATTATTTAAACTTACACAATTAACAAACAACATAACATTTATATATTAACAAATCGTTTATTGTAAGATTCAAACATGCGACGAAACAGTGAACGTAAACCTGAATTTATCCAACAGGTACCGAGCAATTAAGGCTTTACGCACAAAGCAGGTTCTTGGGACCGCATAATATATCTTTCTTGACAAATCTATATGTTAGTTCATCATCAGCCTATAAAGTCCACTGCTGGACATATTATGACATCATACTTTATTATATAAAATGTATAAATATAAAATTTTTCTTCATAAATATACTGACGGAAATTTTTTATAGATAATTTAAGAATCCATTCTGTGGAGATACAAATGATATGCTCTCAATTCTCGAAATATATTATCAATGCTTATTTTTGCGTTACTGTATCCTTATCAATCAATTTTGTGAGTAAACAGAGGTAAAAACATTAATAAACTCCTTAAATTCGATAAAATGTTTCATTTAAATTAAGTCTCAGGTCTCAGGAGCCAATTACTTGCAGCGCCTTTGAATCTATTATCTCAGTCGCCGTTCCAATCTAGACTCCAATCTTACCTACTATATAAGACCTGGATACACCCAAGTATTATCTTATAAATTTAGAATGTAATTTTAGAATAGTTAATAATTTTCAAAGCATTTTCTTCTCATATATTTACAGTTAAATTATAATATCCTTAAGTCTCCAAGTCTAAAGCTATTGATTTTCCTAAAGTTGCATCAAATAGGGATTAAATCATTTATAAATATATGCGTGGACTGCGGCGCTATTGTCCATGGGCAGTGGTGTTCTCTTACCATGTAAGAGACCCACCTGCTCCGTTATCCACTATAGCATTAAAAAATTCAAGTTATTTATAAATTAATCTTTAAATGAGAGTCAATTCCATATATTTAGGCCCAGGAAGCAACTAGAGATACATCATAAACTGTAAATCAGAGGCTTGACGCTTTATTGCCAATCAATTCGTCCAAGAATCGTTTTAAAGTTAATTTTTAAAGACCTTTAATAGAAAATTAGTAGATTAAGTTTATTTATTAAGAAATTATATTTTAATTTATAGTAGTTTTTTTATAGTAGTTTTTTTTTTATAGTATAGCGGATCACGGAACAAGCGGGTATCCTTTATAGATCGCCGGCACGGATTGGTTGTGTTGCTGACTTTTACGCCGCTTAACAGCTATTTTTAAGGGCATCCGATATCCTCACTCACTCAGCGAAAGGCAGTACAAGAACCGTTTCAGGCTGAGTATTCTTTGAGCACGTGGTATCACTTCGGGCAAGCCGGCCCCAATTTTAGCGCTAGCGTAAGCTTAAGCATGGCTCTCTCACAGGCGCGATACTATTAAGACACTCGTCCGGCCACTCTCAAAAAGACATATACCGTCATAGTTAATTTTTTTGTATATTGTGTACTTATTTTATTTATTTTGAATGATCTTATTAAGTTAATTGCGACATCATAGTGTATGCTCACGCCACATCTAATATTAAAATCAATATATTGTGTCAATACTAACCAAAACATGTATCATTGGAGTAGACGCCACGTTGCAGTTTTATGGCCTTTTGTTCTGCATTAATGCATTAAGAACGAGGTAAATTTAATTAAAAGTAACTATTTATTGTTAAGTGGCCACCGCGTACCTTAAAACGCAGAGTGGCACGTCCCGCCACGCGATGGAAAGACGATCTCATGAATGTCGAGGGCAACCGCTGGATCCAGTTCGCTCAAGATCGTGATAGGTGGGCGTCTTTGGGGAGGCCTACATCCAGCAGTGGACTTGATAGGCTGATGATAAATGATGAACTATTTATTGACGTCAACAATTGTTGTAAATAGATCATGACATTTATCAAGAGATCATAGGATTGAACATCCTATGACAAATATATTTTTATTTTTGACATTCTACTCTGAGGTTTAATTAAAAGCCTCAACTAGCTGTATAATTCGTCTTAATCGAGTAGCAGCCTAACCAGAGTGATTTGAATGTGAAAGCAATACCGCTCGCTGCCTCTTGTTCATCTCAAATTGCAATCCTAAATAGTTTTCAAGAGGTGTTTGTTCTACTACTTTGAAGTAGTTGATGCTTTACTTAGAAGCTAACAGTTTGAATATATTAGGAACTTACCGGTCAAAGCTTTTGTCTTCACAGTTGTTGCTGATTTTTTTATTTCAAGCGTGGAAACCGCAATTCCAAAGTTAATATATAAAGTTAAGTTTCCACCCGTTGGAGAGCCAACTATTTCACGCTGACTATTCTGTGAGCGTGTGGTGTCACTTCGGACGAGCCAGCCCAATAAGTGCGTCCGCATATGCTTCAACATGGCTCTCCCAGGTTTTTGATATAATATAAATATTAATTATTTTATAAATAATAATATAAATGGATGGAATTAGGATGAATTCCAATTTAAATTCTGATTATCTTGCATACATTCACAGTGGCTCATAACGTTTTAAATTCGCACATTGAAAGTGGGGTTTGGAAATGTTATATAATTTTTAAACAGTTTACACATAAGCAAAATTTTATATCTATATTTTTTTATAGTATAGTGGACAACGGAGAAGGTGGGTCTCCATTATGGTAAGAGAACACCCCCGCCCATGAACAACCGCGCCACAGTCCGCGCATTGGTTGAGTTGCCGGCTTTTACGTCGCTTAAGCGGCACTTTTAAGGGCCTCCGCTATCCTCACTCGCTCTGCGAAACACAATACAAGTACCGTTTCACGCTGAGTATTCTGTGAGCCCGTGTTATCACTTCGGACGAGCTGGCCCAATTTGTGCGTCAGCATATGCTTCTGTATGGCTCTCCCACGGGTGTGACAGTATTTAGATACTCGCCCGGCTACTGTCAAGCCCCTCCAGAGACCGAATATATTATAAATTCAATTATAATTTATAATTGTCCGGACCGGCATTCGAATCCGGTACCTTTGGCTTCATTGTAGACCTATTAGAACACTCTAAATCTATGCTCTATGAAGGCTCTCAAAATCTATAATCTGTAATATTAACAGAAATGTTTAAATGTTTTTAATTGTAAAGGTTTCTTAAAATAAATATGTGACCGTGAATCGGTTATTTACGAAACCGAACTCATCTAAATTTAAATTGGAAATAGCGAAACAGCGGGAAAAAGTGAACAGTTAGGCTGGTGAGACGGAACGGTCAGGCCATTCGAAAAGGGAAATAGAAACGTAATCGCATTCAACCAGCCACTGGCTTACAACTTTGCAAACATTTTGCATCGGAATTAGTTTTACGCAAAACGTTTTAATTAGAGTTTATTCATACAAACCACATACAATTTAGATTTAAATATAACATATTTGCTGAGCAACTTCGTATTAAATATATTTTAATAAAAGAATCAGAAGGGGCGTATTTTCTAAATATTATGACTTGGAGAACATCAGAAAAACTACCTAACGTACGTATCCGTGAAGCTCTGCTGCGATTAGAGGTGTCCATGGCCAGTGGTCTGCCTTTCCCAGGTGAGACTTCTACTCATTTTCCCATTTTTTATGAATAAAAAGCCGAAAAAAACTAATTATCATATAGGTAGAAAAAAGTTGATAATAGTTAAGGTAAATTGTCATGTTTAGTCCTTTTATTTATTTATTCTTAATTTTGACAAATTTAAATCTTCTCTGAGCTTCCATAAATATTTCAAGATGAAAATTAGTCAAATCTCCCCA
>DWCF01007341.1:0-10837 GCA_018230265.1 Delias oraia | reverse complement strand
ACCCTTAATAGCCTAGAGTTTCAATTTTGATACCAATCTTTAAAACCGAATGTTCACATTACTATTAGTTTTTTTGGCTCTATTTTACTGTTGCATAATATTCTTTCCAATGAAATTTAAAAAATCAAATATCATTATTATTTTATTTTTCCTTCATCTAAACCCTCAAGCAAACACAGTAATATTAAAAATAAATCACTTTCGTAAATCAGGCTATTAAGGGGTTGAGTTATCATAAAAACTTCAGAATATATTTTTACAAAACAAAACAAGAATTTAAATCAAGGGGCATTAATTATTACACTTTTTTACGGTTAGTAATAGGAAGAATGAGTTTTTGAAATCGAGGATCAAATCGCCTTTAAGAAGCTCTGATATAGAGAATTAAATTTTTCATTAGCAACAAGATATATTTGCATTTAGGACAAATGTAAATACAGGGTGAATATAAACAGATGACATCATTATGACAACATTATATCAAATTACTGGCTTGATGGTAATTGGATTCGTATTTGTATTGTCTGTCCATTTGTAATTAATTAAAACTATTTATTCATACACGTACAAGTGCATATATAATAATGGATTCCAAGGCGTGAACCAACTTACAAGTGTTGTTATAAGTTTTACGTTACTGTTCTATAAAGAATCCACTAATTGAAATGTTCTTTCTTTTATTAAACGCTTAAAATAATTCTCGCTGCGTAACTAAATTTATATGCAGAGATTTGAAGTTATTTATAGTATCATATTTTATAGTATAGCGGACAACGGAGCTGGTGGGTCTACTATAGGGGAAGAGAACATCGCCCCCCATGCGTATCCGCGCCACAGTCCACGCATTGGTTGTGTTGCCGGGTTTTTACGCCGCGTAAGTGACACTTCGAAGGGCCGCCGAATCCTCACTCAATCTGCGAAACACAGTACAAGTACCGTTTCAGACTGAGTATTCTGTGAACCCGTGGTATCACTTCGGACGAGCCGGCCCAATTAGTGGACCAGCATGGTTCTTCCACGGGTGAAGAGATCTATATTAATTAAAACACGAAATACTTTATATTAACGGTATAATTCTTATATAGATTAATTACAGGCAATATAAAGTCGTATAATGCTCACGTCAGATTGATAAGGAAGAGTACGATAGAACACGAATCGCATAAGGGTAATACGATCATACTATTAAACATCTTATATACATCTTAAATATTTATTATAGTAACAAAAATTTATATAGTTCATACGATGGGCTTTACATTTGTAATAAATAGCGATTTACACCCGAATCTTTTTTTCATAAAATACAGATTCAAAGGTAGATTAAACTAGTATCGAAGTGTTGGACCCATATTTAATAATCTCTTAAATATTAAAATATATAAAATTAAATATAAAAATAGTCTAGTTAAAAATAACTCCTTAGTTTGTGTAATTTATTGTTATGTTACAATTTACTTTTCGTACCGAGTAGGATTATTTGCTATCCATATAAATGAGACTCCACGCCAACATAACAATTGACATAAGTGTGTTTGATGTATCGCTTTGCTAGTATTAATTCGTATGCCTTTTTAGCTTTTCAAATGCTTTCTAAACACGATTCATTGCCAAACCTAGGCCCTCACAACTCTGGATATTCTGTTTCAATAAATTAAAACGAAAATAACCTTATACACAAAGCAACAAAGTCAACAATCGAATACACAGTTTAGCAATAAATTTTACAATGTGAAACATACACTATCCTAATCGTAACAAGGTCTAGAGTTACATAAAGTGTTTGTATTTATAAATCGCATGCCTACACGTACCATGGATGCCGTGCAACTATGTACTATCAGCAACCGGTACACTTTTTTTAATGTTCCAAGTATTACTTGCAATTTTTAATCTAATTTAGACTATACCTATATATATAGCACTCAGAAAGCAAAATTATATAATGTAATACGAAACAACGTTACTTGTAATGAAACTTTAGGTTCTTTTTAGATTCGAAAAGGTATAAAATGTTAATTCAAGTACGCATCGAATATAAAATACTAGAACTGTTTAAATAACTTAAAGCTACGTGTTGGACATAATCATAGTAGCTAATAAACCGTTGATTTTGCTGACTGTACGCCGTTCAGACATCCGGCATTTTTATTCCTTGGATAGAAGAGCTATGATGGCATCCATGCTATACAGTATACTATAAGAATCTTGCGGTGAATATTCTTGTGTGAAGTAAGAAATTACACTAGCGATCCCAGGCATACTTTGTACCAGACCGATAACTGGCCGTTCCTAAAAATAGGGTACATTATTTCGAAATAACAAAGTATCGACTAGGAGAGTCATCATTCCTGATATATTCAGACAAGAAACGCCGATACCAAAAAAAAATAAGTCATGAATGAAAAGGACATTATATTTGGAAGTACATGTTTAACTTCGATTCTAATTGTGAAACTAACACACCCAGAGGTTAAATAAGAATCTTCGTAAAGGTTTTTAATATATTTTATAAAAATTTCTAAATTGGGTGGGCGGTGTAGTACCTACCAGCTGTGACAACTTTTAAACCTATTGAAGGTAAACAGCATTGCGACGTTGATTCAGTTTCGCTAGTAATAAGTTAACTTTTAACAACAATCACAAATTAAACAAGCTGATGTAAAAAAAATACGGTTAGCAATATAATTTTAATAAAAATGAAAGCACTAATGCAGTGTTCCGCAATCTCACTGAATACTCATGGTGCAACGGTACTTGTACTGTAATTCGCAGAGTGAGTGAGGATATCGGAGGCCCTTAAAAATGCCACTTAAGCGGCGTTAAAATCCGGCAACACAACCAACGCGTGGACTGTGGCGCGGTTGTTCATGGGCGGCCTTGTTCTCCTACTATATTGGAGACCCACCTACTCCGTTGTCTGCTATAAAAAAAAAACCTTTTGCGTTTAAAGTACATCTAGGAAAAGGTTAAGTTTTAAAGGTACAACATAAGCAAACAAAAACTTCTTATGTATGTTCGCGTGTACCCAAGTATTTTTATTATCTTAACTTAGTACATATGTTTATAAGACAATCTTTAAGGCATACGAATTAACAACCCATGTACACCAGTGCGCCGCGGTACACTTTGCGAACACTGCTCTAATGAATGCTTTTCTAGATTTCAACTTCTCAAATAAAACTCTACATACAGATCTTTTCGTTCGTTCGTATCTTATTAATTATTACACATAGCTAGAACACATATTTAATGTAGTATTGTTAAAAAATAATTATGATGATTATAAGATTGCTACGATTGTTAAAAAAGTAAATAAAAAAATAAACAGATTTAGCGTGCAACTACGTGAAATAAAGTGACCGGAAAAAAGTTAGAGTACACGTCATTGTGTCGTCATAATTCCATGAACACCACTGACTTTGACGAGAATTATCTGATTACATAAAATATAATACTGCGTATTATTTATAGCATTTGTTTTGGGAGCATCGTAGCTAAGTGGTCTAAAAAGTCTGTCACGAAGCGAAAGGTACCGGGTTCTAATCCCGGTCTGGACAATTATAATTTAATTTATAATTTATTCAATCTCTGGAAGGCTTGACAATGCCCGGGCGTGTGTCTTAATAACGTCGCGCCCGTGGGAGAGAGGCAGGCTGAAGCAAATGTGGAGGCACTAATTGGACCGGCTCGTCCTAAGTAATACCACAGGCTCACAGAATACTCAGTGTAAAATGGTAGTTGTACTTGAAACGGTACTTTTACTATGTAAGGATATCGGAAGGTCTTAGAAATGTCGTAGAGCGGCGGAAACAGCCGGCAACAGAACCTATGACCGGACTGTGGCGCGGTTGTCCGTGAGTGTTGTTCTCTTACCATATAGGAGACCCACCTGCTCCATCTACCGCTATACAATAAAAAAATAATATAAAAGTGGCAACAAATTTATCAAATCCGGGGTGATGGGGTCGAAGGGCGTACAGGCATAGCCAGGTCGATAGCTTGTTTACGTTATCGATCAATTGACGTCAAGCGAAGGTTAGATAACAGCACTCAGGTCACATTCCAATGTCAGTTCTAGGAAAAAATAATAGAATTCTAAACATGATGCTGTCAAGGTGTTTGTTTATGATGTTTGGAGTTTTTTTGTGTTGATTCAACGGAATATTTTATATATTATTATATTGTGTTTAATAGCATAAAATGAATTAGACATTTAAGTTATATATAATAGTTTAATATTTCATGTTGTATGGGTGCAGTTACGTACACAACAACAACGCTATACTATACGAACAGACAATATAACAAGACATTTTTAAAGGAAATTTTGAGTTTGTTAAAAGATAGGTATCTAAGTGGCACGAAAACGGTTGCGGTATGTCATTGTTCATTTTAACTTAACCGTAATGTTGACTAATTACAAGCAAACAAGAAATGTTCAGAAGAGACATTCGCCACATAGACGCCACAATGAAATCTCACAAGATTAATCTATTTCAGATTAAAAATTAAGATAATCGCATGTTCTTTATTCTAACTGTATCTTAAAATAATTCATACTATATCTAGACAATTTAAATTTATTCATAATAATGCTAGAGAAATAAAATTATCTTAGATATAGTCTGTGATAGGTATCGTTCAATTGGAAACAATATGAGTGCCCACTTATCTCGCAACTGTGGTATCTGACATTCCTTTGTTATCTATGTCTTAATGCCTTCGAGTGCGCATTAGATAGGTGGTCATTAATTTGATAGCATCTATTTTTAATTGCCACGAAACGGAAATACCTTTGGAATTTCATTTTTTTATCGTGTCGTACGTTGTATTGTTTCGAAACTTTAAAGTTCACGTAGTATCAGCAAATGCAGCTTTGATTTATAATATGTTACAAAGGACTTTTAAACTCCAACCTAGTAGAAACCTAACGAATTTAAATATATTAAATAAATAAATATGTACTTATCATTCGCGTTCTTACGCCGAGGTAAAATATCGAGCATAGTTTAAATAATATTCATTGATTTTTATGATTAATTAATGGTAGCTTTAGAGTTTCAACTCACCTCTAGAGCCTCTTGAGCAGTATGGAGGTAGTCCCTCAGCATCGCTTCTTGAATACTCATCCATTCTAAACGCGGGTCTTCTAACTGCGTCACCTCTGTAAAATATAATTAGGAAATTGTTATATCTCGTATTTCATACATTTCTTACTCATTTAGCTCAATAAAAATTATCGAACAACAAAAATAGTGTTAGATGATAATAAAATTTATTGAATACATAATTTAATGATTCATTATTAAGTATTGAATCATTAAATATGGTGTTTTAACGAATTAAAACATATGAATTTACCTTGATATTAAGTTTCAATATGCTGAATATTATCATTAATTCAATCTATAAGCTATAATGTAGGTATACAAATTATATGTAAATACCAACGAGCCTTGATTCTGGTAGTTGTGTTGAAAGTCAATCAGGTAAGGCTTGCATAATGCATAGTTTTATGCAAAGTGATATAATTTGGATGCATTCTTATATGCGTTAAAATATTCTTTATACACTTAATTAAAATTAATTATTCGTCCCCTTAAATAGGTAACGAAAAGATTATTTAGTTTTTGGACAAATGAACGATCCAATTTATTTATTTCTAGGCGCGAAATCTATTCTGCAATTTTAGTCTAATGTTAAGTGTAATTGAGTTACAATTATTTGTTCATTATAAGTTAAAATATCACGCACTGTATTTCACACCAGTAGGTACCATTTTTTTGCATTCTTTTTCAACGCACCTTGAATTATTCTAAATTTCCGTTTATTATTAGAAAACATAATAACCTATAATTAATCGTTCATATCGTAATTATTTAGAACTAAATATTAAGTTTAGCTGATATATAATTCTTACTAAATAATATTAGTTCATAATTTATTAAAATCCAACCAGGAATTTGAGTATACGAAATTCACTTTCGGATTGATAAAATAAGTTAGGATTAGATAAACAGCCGTGTCTAGGTTAAGACAACAAGGCAATATGTGGGTAGACTGGTCGTACCAGATTCTCAATTCAACATTCGAAATGGTCGCAGAAACCAACGCTTATGTAAAGATAGCCAAAATATACAATATACTCCGCTTTTTGTTTGCATGCTCGCGAGACTCGCGGTAAATTTAATAAATTATTTAACCCGTAGGAGAACCATGTAGAAGCATAAGCTGCCGCACAAATTGGACCGGCTCGTCTAAAGTGATACCACGGGCTCACAAAATACTCACCGCGAAATGGTAGTTGTACTTGAAACGGTGCTTCTGTTGTGTTTCGCTGAGCGAGTAGGGAAATCGGAGGTCCTTAAAAATACTGCTTAAGCGTAAAAAGTCAGCAACATAAACAATCCGCTGAATGTCGCGTGTTTGTCCATTGGAGGCGGTGTTCTCATACTATATAGGAGATCTATCTGTTTTCCGCTATACCATAAAAAATTATAATACCTAATATTAATATATTAGGTAGTGAAAGTATTGAGAATGTATAATCCTATAAGATAAACACTATCGTCTTTATGTCCGGCTTTAATTATGTTTTGTACGGTTATTGCACTTTTAATTCTCAGATTAGCAATTGATATCAAGATCTTTTGCTTAGTATAGAGATTGCTTTCACAATGCTACTGTTACAGAAATAAATTAGGCGCTTCTGCAAAATCTTATAACATTAACATCAGTTATGTAAAGAATAACTGTATCATAGGCAAACGGGCACCCTGATGGTAAGAAATCACACAGTAACCTGCACTTTGCGTTGCCTGCTTATCATTACAGTTCTTATATTTAGCGCCTTTCTTTTAGCTATTCTACTCAAAGGTTATTAATGAGAATATTTCAGTAGTAATCATACTTTCTTATGTAATAATAAATAAATTTAAGTTCTGATGTTGTAGGCATGATTTTTGTGATTTTTTTATCATAAATTCTTTGGTGTTTTATTTGAAAATCA
This sequence comes from Delias oraia, assembly GCA_018230265.1. Classification (NCBI taxonomy): domain Eukaryota; kingdom Metazoa; phylum Arthropoda; class Insecta; order Lepidoptera; family Pieridae; genus Delias; species Delias oraia. The sequence continues at coordinate 3,825 of DWCF01007341.1, read as the reverse complement.
CGTACTTATCACATAATAATTCTAAGAGCACGACGATCACCAAGTATAAACTTAAATCAGAGTTAAACCGCACGTGATGCGAATGTGATGTGAAAGTCGTATTATTTATTGGGAAAAAGTAATAGGACCCCACAAGTCATTGGGAACTCATAATTCGATATAGGAATGTCATATAATTGTAGACGTTCAATGAAAGATGGCTAGTAAAATAATTTTGTTAAAACTAGGAGTTATCTAATAACAAACAAAAATTTCGAATAATAAGACATGTTTGGTATGTCGGATTTGCATACAAAATTCTTTTTTAATTTAACTTCGACTCGACTATATTATATTTTCTTAATGTTAACTCTATGTTTTTAAATTAATAATTAAAAGAGGCCCTTAAATTGCAGCCAAAGCGGCGTAAAAATCAGGCAACACAACCAATGCGCGGACTGTCACGGTTGTCCACGGGCGGAGATGTCACTTACCATGAGTAGACCGACTTGCTCCGTTGTCCGTTATACCATAAAAAAGCTCAACTGTCTAAATGTAGACTCCATTACGTTAAGAATGAATTATAACCATTTAAAGATGGAAGCCCCATTTCACCTTTATTTACATCTACGTCTAGGATTACATATTTTACCACACTCCCTAATGGCATGCTATTACTATACCAGATAAGAGCCGTCATTTTAAAACATCACTCTAGCATACATTCACTGAATTTGCATATACACCTTTTAAACATCCATCAGTCTTTATATGAATGGAATTAATATGCCTTCTTACCTCAAAATGAATCGTGTGAATATTTAAAAGTTGTACTAATAGTTTAACTGAACAATAATTTTAAAATGCCATTTAAAATGCTATGAATTTCATAACTAAAAATAATATATATAAATGTAATGTATAACAGATATATGAAAAAGCGTCTAAGTATTTATCTATTGTCTTTTTTTTTACCCGTGGCAGAGCCATTCTGAAGCACTAATTGGTTAGGCTCGTCCAGAGCGATACCATGAGCTTGAAGAATACCCGTGTGAAAAAGTAGTGAGTGAAGATACCGGAGTTTCATCAAGTTATTCTGCTTAAACGGCGTAAAGTGCCGGCGACACAACAAAAGCACGGATTCTTGCGTAGTTATATCTTACCATCAAGGAGATAGCTCCTTACATGTTTTTTAATTAACAAAGAATATTAAAGTTTAAAAATGGCAATCACATACCACATTTCGGAACAGCAGTAGTATTTTTTTCTTACTTAAATTCAATCAGTTACAGGGATGATACCAGTTACTTTTTAAGTTTAGGGAATATGTATTTATAAAGTTGGCATTGAATAAGTGGTTTATTAATCGTTAAAAAATTTCGTTTCGTTAATATGTATATAAACAAATTATATTCATTTTGTGTTATAAGAAAATACCACTAGTAACCACTTGAAATATTAATTAAACAGATAATTAACATTATAATTTATAATTGACAATTTATTTATAGCAATTGTATACTGGCCATTTTGTATGAATTATTTATTATAAGGCTGTCTCAGCTAGATAAAGTATTATGTACCTTCATTGATTACAAAATATTATTTGTTGTCGGCATATTAGAAACCTTTTACCATTTAGTCATAACTAATGGCACATTTAAAAACTCAAAAAACGTATCTTTGATAAATACTGCAAACTTTGGTGAACTTTGCAAAGATGCAATGTGTAGGTTGCGATTTGCGATTGTGAAAGTTCGGCTCATACAGCCGGCAATGCTACAGACCTCGAACTTGCAGCTTTCTTTTTATCAGGGGCTATAAAGTGGCTTTGTACCTACTTAATAGAAATTCTAAGCCGTTTTTGCTGAACTAATCTGCTTGCAATAAAGTCATACATTCCACAGTCACTCGTACACAGCGTGACATACAAAGTGCGGCGATCTTCCAATTATATCAATTCTGGACGCACAAGGCCGAGTGAGTGCCACTCAAATCCGATTGCATCTCAATTGAATATCGTGCTCTATACTTTATCGCACCTTTTATAATGTGTATACATAGATAATAGACACAAAATTACATCTTTTACGTTAGGACATTAAAAATACACTTCATATAAGAAAATTGTACCAAAAAAGCTCCATAAAATACTGAAACTATTGACGCGCATTGCTGAAACCTTAAGTTTCTCTAGAGGGACAGAAATATGCTGATTTCACCAAAGCCTAATATCTATGAACACACATATCATCATCATCATCATCAGCCTATTCAAGTCCACTGCTGGACATAGGCCTAAGAATAGACATAGAACACACATATATTAAACTTAACCATGGATTAGCTTTATTATCACAAAGTTATGTTAATTGTATTCCTTAGTGAACAGCTGACTTAGGTTAACCGATGGAAAGGTAACCGCCCGCAGTTTTAATACGCATTTAGTTTGCAACCGTTAAATCGACCATTTATTTGTAAATAATAGGACAGTCATTCATATCTGATATTTTAATTTATTGAAAGTATCACACAACTACGCTGAAGGTCAATAAATTATTTTCCAAGTTATAAGTGTTAAGTAACTGTTATTCTATTGTAAAATACTGATAACGTTAAAAATGTCGCCTTAGGCTTCAAAACAATGATTCACCTACTCTTTGTATGTAACTCGCGGAGCGCACTTCCGTTACTTGCTAATAAATACATGGTGAATCATCTCTCGAAGAATTATTAATTAATTCACATAAATTGCTCTAAATGTCAGCTACATTCTGCTGGCGCCATGTTGAATTTTTTTCTTTGCGAACCAATCAAGATCGCAAAATCTAGCCGGTTTGCAACATGGCATTCAAAGAAAATACCTCGGCTATTACAACATTATGTCTATGTTTGCCCGTATTTCTTATTACTTAAAATGTTTACCTAAAATCACTCTTAATACTTGTAATAGGTATCTACAATAAAATTTGTAATTTTTGTAGTCTATTAATATCGAAATAATGTTATAAAAAAAAAATAGTGTCATTATTGCCTCTTCCTTCTTACGTTTCTTTTCGAAATTTTCATTCTACATATAAACTTCTAAATATATTTCGCACATTATTTTCAAAGTTTAATCATTCATTTAAACTGATCATTATATACAATTTTACGTCGATGTTAAAGAATTTCTTAATCCATGTTAACATCTAGAAAAAAATAGACTCCACAAGAATCATAGATATAAATCTTCGTAATAATATGTAGCGAAAAATGTGCCTTGGGCAAAATAACCAGCTAGGGCGAACTAAATAATAATTATACTAACGACTTGGTGCATTAGCTATGAATAATGATCCTGCATCTTTAAAACAGCATTTTGACTTGAAATTACATGACGGAATTTCAATACATAATAACCTTATGTAAACTTTTTAAGGGAATATCACAATTTGTATTTTTACAAGAAAATGCAAGAAGTACAAAATTATCAAAATATAAACAGCATAGGCCATTTCTGATATCCTATCTATCCGTATCTTAAGCATAGAAAATTTATTATAAATATAATTATAAAATATTTATTTCTGCAGGCAGCTGAAACCATAGAGAGATGGTTCTCAGTACAAAACTCACAGTCACAGTCACTCAGTTGTAGAACAACAACGACTAACTTCAAGGTAATACGGATGAAACTTTGTATTCTGTATAATTAAAAGAAATTTAATTATATTTTTTTATATAAATATTATAATTAATTAATAAAAAGAATCTTTATAATTGGCGTTCATCATCATCATCAGCCTATTCAAGTCCACTGCTGGACATAGGCCTCCCCCAAAGACGCCCACCTGTTGCGATATT
>DWCF01007340.1:0-10838 GCA_018230265.1 Delias oraia | reverse complement strand
CAATTATTTATTAACATATTGATTGAATAAATGCATTAACTTTTTAGATAAAAAACAAACCACACAAATACTAAACCTTTAAATAATTGCTAGTTATAAAAAATGTCACCGAACCCATACATTTTACATGGTTGACACAAATACTTCGTACATGCTTGTGTAACCGAACGAGATGTTAAAATAATGAGATATGTGTATTTATATGTCAATAAGGAAGAAGGATGAATAATAATAACAATTTCAAGACGCTGGATGCAGGTCGCCTCCGACAGGTATTCATGGAGGTCTAAGGGGAAGGCCTATGTACAGCAGTGGAGTCTTACGTGCTGAAATCATGATGATGATGACGTCAAAAAGGGTATATTTTTCAAATATTAATAATACGTAATCGTATACCTTTCCCATGAAACCAGTCGCTCCTGTGATAAAAAGATTTCGCCCAGCGTAGAACTGTGGTAATAAAGCCCCGTGAGGGGATCTTGGTCGAGCCACCATCTTGAATTACCTGAAAACAAATATCAAATAAGTATCGTGATCTGTGATAACTCCTTAAAAACAGCATCAGAGGTCAAGAGCACAGAACACTTATCAAACATGTAAACATCATTGTATGCTCAAGTATAAATCAAATACATTTTTCACATTGTATCCGGTTGGACAGAATGACATCACCTTTTTTACAACGTCTTTATCCGTTAAACCAAAATATAACATCGCTAATTAAATCTAAATGATGTAATTTACGTATCACGTTAAAATATATCGTGTAACAATGTGTATACGTTTTATGACAATATTAAACGTCAATTGTACAAATTTCCCGCGTTTTCGGGTATAGACAACAGAGTGACGGGCGGCCATTTTGTTTGCAATAATAAGATAAAAGCGGGCGTTCTTGTTCGCAGGTTGGATTAGTTATTCATGATCATCAACCTATCAAGTCCACTGCTGTAGATAGGCCTTCCCAAAGACGCCCAATTACGATCCTGAGCGATCTGGATCCAGCGGTTGCCCGCGACCTACATGAGATCATCTTTCCATCGCGTGGCGGGACGTCCCACTCTAATGGGATGTCATAAGAGCCAACTAAAGGACACTTCACCGGAGGGTGGGCAGCAGCGTCTTTCCGAATACAGAAGATGTTCTGGGATCACCAACCCGCCTGCCAAACGTTAAGACATTAAGGCAAAACACCCCCATGAATCAGACACGAAATATTTTATTAATAAATATTTATTAATGCAATATGACAAGAGAACACCGCCGCCCATGAACAACCGCGTCACAGTCCGCGCATTGGTTATGTTGCCGGCTTTTTACGCTGCTTAAGCGGCACTTTTATACACAGCACCAGATATGCTTCAGCATGGCTCTCCCACGGATAAAAGTATGTTGTATAATGTATACTAGTTTTTTATAAAGTTAACTAGCTTACACCGGCAAATGATTTTTTGCCACATACATTATCAAAGACATCCCTATTAACAAATAAGGATTGATCGTAGAAGTGTGAAACTTAAGACTAATTGTATTTTTCATAGCCAATGATAACAAAATTTAAATAACAAATATTGAAAAAATAAATTATTGAGGTTATCCGTCCTTATCACTTAAGATGAAAAAAGATTTCCGATTCTCAGACCTAACGGGTATGTACACAAAATTTCTTGAAAATCGGTTGAGCCATTTCGGAGGAGTATAATTAGAAACACCGTGACAGGAGAATTTATATATTAAATATTAGTTAACACTTAAGGTATTCTGCGTTAGCCAGTGGCAAACAAACATTACATAAATTGTGTTTTTGAAGTACACTGAGTACAGAGGGTCATTTTCACGGTCATTTTAATGACACAATGTCAATATTTTATACGTTTACTTGATTTTAATTGTAATGTTTGCTCTCGTACGTGTTTATATTAGGTACATGAGTATGTTGATGTTGAGTTGTTGATGGTAAATCATGATGTTTTTTTATTTAAACGGTGGCAAACGAGCAGGAGGCTCACCTTGAGCAAGCGATCCTCCGCCCGTGGACATCTCTAACCCTTGTAGAGCCGCGGGTACGATGCCGGCCTTTAAAGAATATACGCTCTTTTCTTGAAGGTACCTAAGTCGTATTCCTTTGGAAATTCCTCTGCTGGCAGCTGATTCCAGAGAGTGGTTGTGCGCTTCACAAAATGCCTTAAAAAACTCTCAAGTGTGGAACGACAAACATCGAGGTGAAAACGATGAAACTTTTATTCTGCCTCGATATTACATAGTGAAATTCAGCAGCAGGGATCAGTCCAAACAGCTTCTCCAAACATTCCCCCTGATAGATACGGTAGAAGATACTGAGTGATGCAACATCTCTACGCAACTCCAAAGAGTCAAGCTGATTGAAATGATCTGGTCGTCGGCAATTCGAACCGCTCTACGCTGAATGCGATGCTCTAGAGGAAGAAGCTGATATTTGGGAGCTTCCTCAAAGAGATGCGAGCAATAATCCATGAATGATATGTACCATGAACGATGGCTAGAAGTGAAGTACCGTTTTTCCCTATTGAACACTCCTTGGAGGCTAATTTAGCCTCGTCCTCCAGATGACTGTGAAATTGAACATCACTGCAACTGTTGACACCAAGTATTACGATACTCGCTGAGGTGGACAGTGGGGTGTTGTAGAAAGAAGGAGATACGACCCTGGGAGACTTTTTAGCGGTGAACGTGCTAACTAGCGGTTTCACTCCGGATGCAATGATAAAGTCTCAAACCTAAATAAAAGACAATTTTGCTGGAAGAGACTTTCGGTGGAGAGGTTTTATAAAAAGTAGACAAAGAGTATGGTTTGCTTACGCTACTATTAGCGTTAAATATAATAATTGTATCACTCTATTTTATATTGTATGAATCATTGAAAAAAACATGAATATAGAGGCGTCCCTGACACGTGGGATTTATTTCAGTAAAATTTAAATAAAATACCTTATATAGAAAAATGGGTTTGAAAGAGAAAGTAGCCGAACCATTCGTTCAAAGTTTAATAGGTCAAAACCACAAACGCTGACCTTTATTGAGTTTTTTTATTTAATTCATCTCGAAACAGCAGGTGCCAAGGTCGGAGGTTGAATTGCATTTCTTCAAACCAAGGCACTCGTTGCAACATCTTATGCATTGTGCATTATAACATGTATTCTAGGAACTCGAAAGGTATAAATACTGCACGGAGATCAAATAAAAGAAAAACGTAAATTGATAAAATATAAACATTATTAAAATATTATTTAAATAACTGTTTATTTATTTTATTCACCCGAGGGAGAGGCATGCTGAAACATATGTAGACGTACTAAATAGGCCGGCTCGTCCGAAGTGATACCACGGCCACATAATAATCAACGTGACACAGTATTTGTACTGTGTTTCGCTGAGTGAGTGAGGATATCGGAAGCCCTTCAAAATGCCGCTTGAGCAGCGTAAAAAACCGCCAACACAGCCAAAGCACGGACTTTGGTGCGGTTGTCCATGAGCGACGGTGCTCTCTTACCATATAGGAGACCTACCTGCTCCGTTGTCCACTATACTATAAAAAACTAAAGGTAAATTAAGTATTATGAAACGCATAGAAAACTCCTCAGCGTGTATTTTTGTAAAAAATTAAACTGATCTCTAAATGAGAATTCTAAAAATAAAAATAAAAAATATTATGTAATAAATTAGTCTATTAAAAAAAGTCAATGACCCATGTTGCATAGACTCTAAATTCTAGGCAACAAATCCTAAATTTAAGTATAAATAAGCAACACAATGAGGACTGTAACGCGGTTGTCCCTTGGTGGCGGTGTTCTTTTACCATATAGGAGAACTACCTGCTCCGTTGTCCGCTATACTATAAAAAAATCATCGGATCATTGCTGACGCAAACGACAAAAACAACTAAACAAACGCAAAGAAGTAATACTTAATTGCGTCTCAAATTTAATACCACTCATCCTCAGAACTTGACTTCAAGATACATGATTGACAAAAAAGAATTATCGTCTGTATGCGAAATTATTGTTGTTTTTTCCGTGTTCTGATTAAATAAACTGTTTACCAATACTTCAGACGCCATTCTAAAAATGTGAATGAGTTTAACCTCGGAACTCGTTGGCACTATATATAAAATACTCATATGTGATCATTATATAAAAAAAATCGTTTCGCGGTGTTTTTTTTAACTCCTCCGAAAAAATTTGACCGATCCTCATGAAGTTTTGTGTAGGTCAAAAATTGGTCATTTTTCATCGCCCTTAATGTTAACGGTAGTCCGACCCTTATTAATATAAAATTTATTTATTTTTAAGCTTTTTATGATGCAGTATTGAATAATACATACAACCCTACATTTTCATGACTGTCCGATAAACCCTTATTTGTTAATAGGGATAATATCTGTGTATAATGTTGTATATTTTAATCTTGTTTAAATAGTTAAATATTTTAATTTTTTTTAATAATTTGTTGTAAGAGGAAGGATTACAAGTGACTAATAATGGATTTGAAAAAAACACGATTTTAGATTGAGGTCTGTACACCTTAAGGCACTCTGAATTAGAAGATATAAATGATTCTAGATTAAATCATAATTTAACATTTCAAAATTAAGAATTAATATTATCAACAGAACTTGAAGTTACGCTTTTATGTAAAATTGTAAATTCAATTAAGAATCGATGATAACATCTATTTGATATAATATTCTCTCTGACCGAGTAATGGTGGTATAACCATACCATCGATTGGGCAACCGACCTCTACCGAGGATACAGCGACCTTGTCTAAATAAATCATAAAATATACAGGACAAAAGGGCCAAAATTGTGATTGATAGTCACATAAGCCAAAAGAAATAAGAAGATTTTTATTGGTATAGCAGATAACGGAGCAAATGCGTGTTCTATATGGTAAGAAAGCACCGCCGCCCATGGACAACCGCGCTACAATCCACGCATTGATTGTTTTGCCGGTTTTTTATGCCACTTTTGCGGCGATTTTAAGGGCCTTCGATATCCTGACTCATTCAGCGAAACAGTAGAAGCACCGTTTCAATTACAAATATCGTTTCACGTTGATTATTCTGTAAGCCTGTGGTATCACTTCGGACGAGCCGGCTCAATTAGTTCGTCAGAATGGCTCTCCTATGGGTGCGACAGTACACTTGCCCAGTCATTATCAAACCCTTCCAGAGAAAATTATAAGTATAAATTAAACTATAATTTATAATTACTGTCCGGACCGGGATTCGAACCCGATACCTCTCGCTTCGTGATACACTTAATAAACCACTCAGCTGCAAGGCTCTCGTATGTTATTTTTATTTATTGAGATTAATGTTTACTCCATATTTAACTTTAAATGTTTCTGTGGTTTCGGAATCTATGGAAAGGAATAGATGAAAGGAATGACTCAATTTATTGACATAGCATATATTTAGAGATGTCTTCATGCAAAAACCTTAACGCAATATTATAGTAGTCTATACCATAATATTATTATTGTAAATTGTGTATTTTAAATAAACATTCTTGACTTCAGTTTAGTACTCATTGTGTTAAAAGTTATTAACATTGCTATTTCTTTACCCAAGTCAGCTTAAGGTTCGTTTGTAATTATTTAAACAACGTTTTAGAAACCTTAGTTTAACGTTAAACGAAATTCAAGTTAATTCGCTTTGGTATGTGATATATTGATAGGTGTTAAGAAAATGTAGTTTTTTTCTACGAATCTTTTTTATATATTTATAGGAAAATATTTCATGAAGTTAGCTTTTCGTTTAAAAATCAATTTAAAGATATTTTTCTGCAGTTAAAACCTGATATAGCTACTTTGAAGGGACCGTATGCGTAAGTAATACATATATACATCTATCTACAGAGTTGTATTAATTCTGAATTTATATTATATAGAATAGATATAATCTATGTATGTTCTTTTTATAGTATAGCGGACAACGGAGCAAGTGGGTCTCCCATATGGTAGGTAACACCGCCGCCCATGAACAACCGCGCCACATTCTGCGCATGGGTTGTGTTGTCTGCTTTTTACGCCGCTTAAGCGACACTTATAAGGCTCTTCGATATCCTCATTCACTCTGTGAAACGCAGTACAAGTACCGTTTCACGCTGAGTATTCTGTGAGGCCGTGGTATCACTTCAGACGATCTGGTCCAATTAGTGCGGCAGCATGCATCTCCACGGGTGTATGTAAACTTGTTGTTCAAAGGAATAAAAAATATTTGCTAACAAATAATTAGAATACAAATCATGCTGTCAAACACACAGGCATTTAGCGCACTAAGCAGTTGGTGTAAAATTTGCAAGGTCAAGTGGCCGGGAAGAGGTACGGATGAGGTGTGAGAAAGATAATACTTCTAAATATTACTTCAGAGCATATCAATAAGATTTTTAAATCCGGCTGTTATATCGTTGTAAGTAATTGATCGTTGTAAACTATTTTGTTAGAATCAGTTTCGACTGTAACTGTAATAAGTCTTTTTATGATAGAATTTAAAATTAATTGATTAGTTATTTGTCACAATGACTGGAAAACAAATTTAAATCGAAAATGAGCTGTGAATTTTAAATATTGTAAAGAAAATAATTTTAACCATCGACTATATGTAGTATATGCCGTCTTATTTAGGCCAATGTGATGCAGTAACATTATTTTTGGTACACACTACAATCGTTGTATTTGATCAGCCATATCTTATTGTAAATAAATTTAATAACATAATATTAAGAATATAAATATATCTTTACATCTATGGAAAGAAATTTTAGTTAGAAAAATATAAGGGTAAACATTTAGAGCTAAAATAAAAAAAATGTAAAAAAATGGCGTTTCGTCAATTTTAAATTTTAAATTGACGGTACACATGTTATTCTAAACAAAAATTATTTTGGTAAAATATGAACATCCTTATAGAGATAAATATTATATCAATAATTATTAAATAATAATATATTAAATAATTGATATATTTATCATAACCATAAGGAACAAAAGGCTAAATCGTCTAGCTATTTTTTGAATGGAAACGGTGGCAAACGAGCAGGCTCACCCTAGGTGAGCCTCCGCTCCTGGACACCCCTAGACCTTGTAGAGGCCTGTGCGTTGCCTCTTTTCTTGAAGGTCCACAAGTCGTATTGGTTTGGAAATACCTCTGCTGGCAGCTAATTCCACAGAGTAGTGGTACGCGGCACAAAATGCCTAAAAAACTCTCAGTTGTAGAACGACAAACATCGAGGTGATACGAATGAAATTTTGTATTTTTCGATGTTGCCAAAAAGCTCCTCCGTCACATTCCCGTGATAAATGCGATAGAAGATGCTGAGCGAAGGAACATCTCTACATAACATAGCTAATGTGAAATTAATAAATATTATTAAAACAGAGACCTTTCAACATTGCGATCTTCCCAAGAGACATTCAACCTACAAACCCGAGAAAGGTAAAGGTGATTAAAAAACATATTATCAATTCATATGTCGTTCAAGCAAGGTTATTTATCACATTTGTATGCGGTTCTGTAGCAATATTATGGCATTGTGATTAGAATGATTGGACCGGACCCTATTTGATAATAATGGCAATGTTAATGGTAAAATATGTTTTCTTTATTAGTCCTAGTTTAACTTTTAACTTCGTTCGAGATAATAATCGTTCACATTATTGACGAAACAAGACATTATTAACGAGTCTATCTAAGTGGTATTAAAAGCCTATGAAATGAGAAGTTTTATGAATGTCTTTACATGTATAAAATTATTTAGGTAAATATTATCGTAAGAAAAACATTTCTTTATTTGTAATAATTATAAAAACTATGAATCGTTAAAAAATTTATCAATATGATAATTGAACGATTCATAAATACATTATCATAATAGTAGCGGTAAAAACAAACTACTAAAAATTAGATTCGTAATTATCACTAAATATTAGAATATTTAGTACTATTTACTAGATAAGGAAGTATAAGATGTAGGTAGGTGTGGGAGAGCCACGCTCCTATGATGTTGCCGCGTAATCTATGTCAAAACTGTTAGGTACCTTTTTTATAGTATAGCGGAAAACGAAGCAGGTAGGTCTTCTATATGGTAGGAGAGCAATGCCATCCATGGCCAACCGCGCGACATTCCGCACATTGGTTGTGTTGCCGGCTTCTTACGCCACTTTACCGACATTTTTATGGTCCTCCCATATATTCACTCACTCTACGAAACACAGTGCAAGTACCGTTTCACGCGTAGTATTCTGTGAGACCGTAGTATCAGTTCGGACGAGCTGGCCCAATTAGTGCGTCCGCATATGCTTCAGCATAGCTTTCCCACGAGTGCGACAGTATTAAGACACTCGCTCGGCCCGGCTGTCAAGCACTTCCAGAGATCGCATAAATTATAAATTAATTTATAATTTTCGCATTTGGGATTCAAACCCGATACCTCTTCTTGATAACAAGCTACGAGAATCTCAAAGGCTATTTCCGAGTGTTACTTCTCTTCGTCTAATAGGTGCGTAAAAAAATTATTTAAAACCAATGATTAACAAAACCATTAATTCTTAATACAATTTTTTTAAATTCCTATTATGGCTGAATAAAGGCTTACAATACACACAACTTACATCTAGTTACTGCATATTATTATATTATTTAAAATAAAAAAAAATTAAATTTAAATTAGCTATTAGACACGTAACTTGAGATTTATCTATGTAAATGTGTATATTCCTTGCTTTATATCTGATAACATTACGTTCGTGACTATTGTCACGACCAGAAATGGCGCTATCATTTAAGATATTAATATTATTCGAAAACTTCACGAATTTTTATGTGTTTGTTAAATACTTTAAAAAATTACATGTGAGGAGTGACGGTTAGATGTTTTTTTTAAATATTTTGTAAAAAGTACTTTTTGCATCACCACTATGTGGAATCAGCTGCCTGCAGAGATATTTACAAATCAAAACGATGCGGAAACCTTCAAAAAAGATTGTTTCTATTCCTAAAATGCTGGCAACACACTTGGGGCAGCAAGGGCTGGGATGACCATGAACGGTGGATCGCTTTTTAAACGAAATTGCTCGATTGCCTCCGTTTTCATAAAAAAAATGTTTTAAGAATATATAACGCATTGACGCAAAAGTTACTTAATTAGTACCTATCTTATTTCAACTTATCAAAACTTATAAATAAGAAATTTGTAAAATAAAATATTCTATTATAATAATATATATATATTCTATTATAATAATATATTATAATTAATAATAAAATATTACAAAAATAGAATATTTAATAATTATAATATATTTAGATTTTTCAATATATTTAATAATTTGTTGTAGTGTAATTTAAAAATAGTTATAAAATATAAAATATTCACTTTCTATTCTTTTTTAATTAACTACAAGTAACAGGATTTACAAAACGTATCATATCTATTAGAAAAAATATTTAAATATCCTGGTTTTACGTGTAATGAAATAAATAAATAATTATATAACTTATAACAACTAAATTATATATTATTTAAATAAAACTCACCAGTTAATATTCACACATATATTCACTACACCGTACTAAAAAACATATATTATTGCAAAGTTTTTTTTAAAGATTAAATGGCGAGTGAAAACAGAGCGCGAGGGAATGACTACCTAAAGTCGGCGCGAGCGCAGCATTGAATTGTATCTGCGCTGATTCTAGATCTTTATAAACCTACATGAATAAGAAGAATTTTAATCGCTCATAGATTGGCCAGTCAGCATATTTTTTTTTAAATATATAATTGCTATTAATAAACATTTACCTTTTATGGATGAAACTTGAAGGTAATTTAGTGTTATAATGTTATTACATCAATATGTTATGCCATCACTTTTTTATATTATAGCGAAAAACGGAGCAGATGTGTCTCCTATATGGTAAGACAACACCGCCGCCCAGGAAAAACTGCGCCACAGTTCGCGCATTGGTTGTGTTGGCGGGTTTTTACGCCAATTACGCGGCATTTTTAAGGGCCTCTGATATCCTCACTCACTCAGCGAAGCACAGTAGAGGTACCGTTTCAAGTACAACGCTGAGTATTTTATGAGCCCGTGTTATCATATTCATTTGCTTTAGTGTGACTCTCCCATGGGTGCAACAGTATTAAGACACGTGGCCACTGTCAAGCGCTTCCAGAAACTGAATAAATTAAATTATAATTTATAACTGTCCGGACCGAGATTCGAATTCGATAGTTCTCGTTTCATGGTAGACTTATTAAACCATTTAGCTACGAGGCTCTCATAAGTTTAAGACTTGAATAACACTGCAAATCTCTTCTGGTGCTGGGTACTGCGATGTCTGCATTAGTTTGACACTGCTTATTTATTTTGATAAGGATGACAGGGGCTGGTTCAGTCGTTAATTCAACAAGTGAATTTACGTAAATTAGCTAGGAACACCGTGAAAAACTAAAGGGCAACCGGTTTGCGATTTAATAAACAAAACACATTTAATTATACAAAAAAGACATTTAAGACAATGTAGGAAAATTAAAAATATAAACTGAGTAATACGTTCCTTAATTAAATAATGTAGGACTGATCAATTTACACTTTCAGAACTGAATTATTTTAATCCAACCGATGAATGTGTAAATTAATTAATACTACATTAATTAATTAATTAATGTGTCTAAATAATAAGGAGATTATAAAATAAATAATATTTAGTCTTAAATTTTTCGGGTAAATCTACTTTTTCTTAATGTGCACAATCATTATTGTTCACACCCGTCCTAGATAGTTATAAGAATAAG
>DWCF01007339.1:0-10840 GCA_018230265.1 Delias oraia | reverse complement strand
AAGGTGGATGGAAGACAAGCTAAACCAACTAAAGCCAATTGATTTCGACGCTTTAGGCAGTTTGTCGTTAAATCGAGGGATGTTACATGGAGTTTACACTCAATGGAGTTTACAATTATGCTCAGTAATAAAGTAACTTTTATCAGAAGCACACATGTTAAAGAAAGAAAATCCGAGTAATAACAAATTATTTATGTATTTGAAATTATTTTCATACAAGCAATATTGTATAGAAACCCTATTGTACATTCAAAAGCATAAAGTGAAATAAAATATATATACCGCATCTCAAAAACGTCCTGCAGCTTTCGCGCCATCGCAACCACATCGTGATCGGGTGGGTTGTATTTGTAGCAGTTCGTAAATATTAAACGGACATCAGCTGCGAATTCTGCCGCCGTCTTGTAAGCCCTGTTGTCCATTTTCTGTTTCACTGTGCCAAGGTCCATTGGCTTCTTGATAATGTCAAAGTAGTCGTGCAAACCAAGTAACACGGCGTCCACAGGTTTATAAAACGGCCAGGCGTAGCCCTGATGCACAAATAAATACACACTATAATATAATGTTGGTTTCTGAGGACTTCAAATATTTTACAATAAATATACTCAGTCTACCTATGGACTCCAGCAAACTATTATTTTTTGTAGGGGCATAGGAGGCCGAGTAGTAGTTGTCTCACAGTAAATGAAATGATATTTAAGTTAACCGCAAAGCCGTGTACGACCGTAAACAATGTTTAAAATTACCTAGCCATTATAAAATTATTTTCAGTTGAAACTTTTTTTAATATTAAAACAATTTTTTTTTCGTCTTGAAAATACTTTTACATAATAATATACACTCACCGAATGTTTCTTGGAAAACAATTCTTTCAATATTTCATTGCAGCTTTTGAGCGCGTCTGATAACTTCTCTTTGTTCTTGGCGAGTTGTGGTGTACCAGCGTGATGTGATGCGCCAGCGCCACCCACACTCGGCGATACGCCACCCATTTTAAAGCCGTCGTCGCCGACTCTACCAGCCTATAAACAATCATCAATTAAAACTAATTATAACATAGCATAATCATAAATATAAAAACATATATATATAAATCAGGATTAATGTTAAAGATGCTTGTTCATAAGGATTTATGTAATACAATTATGACATAAAAATAACAAGTAATACATACAATTATTACAACAATTATTGTAATAAAATTATTACATAAGTATACCAAGTAAGTACAGGCATCTATTTTAAAATTTGTATACAACATTAGACTTTAGAGTACCGACTCCAGAGGCTAATTTTATATACAAATTTTTCACTGATTTAAGCTTTAAATACTCTTCATAATTTCAAGTTTAACATGACAACAGTTAATAGGTATCCTTGATGATTATTTTATGGTACATACCTTTTTTTGCCTACCACTTTCTCGCCTCGTGGAAATCTTGGCTGGCTTAGGACCTCCTTGTTGATCGATGGTTGGCGTTGTGTATCCACCTTCGAAGGAGCTTCCCATAGGCGTTGTTGTATCCGCTTTTCTTTTCACACCCTTTTTGACCTTATCAGAAAATAAAAAACACTTTACATATATTTCTTGCATACAAAACAAACAGACCTGATGTTATTTATTTTAAATTTAATACTTTTATATAAAGGACCTTTCTTAATTACTTACTTCTTTTATAATACCAAACACAAAAAAAACCGACCAAATGGCGACAAATTTTTCATGAATAAGGAATGCATAAGGAATAACATACCTTTGCTGGCTGTGTCTGTGACAAGGCGACCGCAGGCATTGTCGATACAGGTGGAACGGCCGCTTGGCTCACATGGAAATTTGACGGTTGGGTAGCCACCTACCAAACCCATATATACGTTTAAGCATAATCTGAATAATTTTATTGTAGTAACTTTACACATAGCTGGGCATTAACTCGTTAATCGTTAATTAATAAAGTTAACATTTTGATTAATGGATTAACTTTTAAGTTGACCTTAAAAATGTTAACGGACACGTTAACTTCCTTTAATATGCTAAAAATCCGTTAATTCTTAATTGAAGCCTACTAATTACCGCACGACACCACGGCGCGGCGCGGAAAATATAGGTATACAAGTATGAAACAAATGGACAAGTGCCGAGCGGCGCGTGAAAAAAAACAAAACTAGATATATTTCGCCGGCGCGTGCGAGTGAACAAACTGCGAAGAATTGTTTTTTGTTTGATCATTTTATTACTTAGCGCTGGTGCTTAGAGTGACGAGTGGTTTGTCGATTATCATACTTATATCATTTTTATTTTAATGTCGGTTTTTTTTTATTTTATCTTTAATATAAAGAGATTTTGTTAAAAAACCTTTTTGAATGGTATGACATTTCACTACATAATTCATGAAACTTTTGTTTACTTTTATAAATTCTAGCTGGTACCCAATCATTAAAGCTCCATTGATCTATAAAAATAACTATCTTAGTAGTAAAAATTTTATTAAATTCTGATATTATCAGTTTAAAGAATTCATTAAAGGCTACATCTGGATTTTTGTGGTACTTTCAAGTAGCTAATATTGTTTACTACATTATTTCTAAATTACTTTTCCGAACTTCCGTCATTCTAAATTTCTCGTAACGTTCAGTATCCAAGGAGAAGCTCAAGCATATCTCGAATCACTACTACCAACGATATCAGCAACTGTCTATAAGTTAAAAAATATGAAATCTATGGATCTAGTAAATTGCAGACTTAGGCAATGCTCTATTAAATGGCATAAAGAAAAGATTTGAAGCATACCTGAATGATGAACAGTACTCACTTGCCGCGGCATTTCACCCAAATTTCCGTTGATATTATATATAAATAATATGCAGTAAAAAAGTGCATGGAAATAGATATAAGATGCTAGAAGAATCAGTGGAAAATTCGAAAGACAGTTAGTTTAAGGGGCGGTGGGAGCAATGCGAGTAAAAACGATGATGGCCAGGTCTTCCTCGTTTTTCAGTTCTGTCACTCAGTCTATAGAAACCAAAGAGCTCTTTAAAGAGTAAAGCGCAGTCTCGTTAAAATATGGCTGGACATGTAAACAAGACTCGTTCAACGATGCTGCATTCCTCGGGGTACATATATTCATTAAATACAAAACTGCTATACCTACCCTCAACCGCTAAACAATAATTTTATAAGTGCACTAATGCAAATATAAAAATGCAATTTTACACATATTAACGGGTTAACGATTAACTTTAACTTGCGTTAATTCTTTCGAAATGTAACGCTTTAAAACGTTTAACGAAGTTAACTATTTTTTTAACGGATTAACGATTAATGAGGTTAATTATGTGATTAACGATGCCCAGCTATGAGTTTACATATAGAATTCCTAAATGTATTTTAAATGCCAAAGAGTTTTCATTCAATGATTATGAGACAAAATCAACCGAAAAACGTCGCAGTGTAGAATTAATTTTATGATAGTAAAATTTTGTAAAAGCGCTTTTTCTTAAACTCCTTACTTTATATGAAATTATAAATTCCCGCCAAAAATGGATAGCGACTTTTCAAAGATGATTTTTTTTAAATTATCAGATTTTTTAAAGTTTTTTAACTGTCAATGAAACTATACAAACAAGACCACATGGAGACAGGATAGTATTCTCAAAGTAGAAATAAACACTATGGTCTTTACATTTAACTGTTTTTAGAAGCTCTTTGCACGCTTTACAGTTTCTAACATATCAGACGCCTAATTACAGTTTCTGAGAGATATGCTTGCAATAATGATTAAGGCAAAACACCCTCCTTTTGGGGAGGCCTATGTCCAGCAGTGGACTTGATAGGCTGATGATGATGATGATGATGCTTGCAATATGAATGCTTGTTACAAGAAGAAAATGTATATGTGGTTTACCTGTTGGGGTAGGCCAGCGTGGGTGGCGGGCGGAGTGGCCGGTGCTGCAAGCGTCGGCGTGGTAGTCGTGTTGGTGGATCCCACGAAGGCTGGCATGGGCGTGCTGGGTACGGCCTTGAGCGGCGTGGAGCGAGGGCCCGGCACAATTGGCGCGACGCTAGATCCCGTCCGCTTCTTCACACTCTTGCCGCTGTTTGATGGCACTTCTATTTCTTTCTCATCCTTCTCCATTTGTGCTATCTGTTTTTAATATTACTATTTTTACAAATTTTACAATAATGCTTGCAAGACAATGATTTCATCTCATAAGTATAGATATAAGCATTATAAAATAGCACCATACGAGATACTTACCCGGTTGAGGAACAATTTTTCTAATGTTTGCGCCATAACGACCACGTCTTCGCCAGGTTTGTTGTAGACGTAGCAATTTGTAAACATAGTATTGAAATCTTGTATACATTCTTGAGCCGAGTAATAATAGTTAGATTCCAATCTTTTTTTTATAGTTCCCAAATCCATAGGCTTTTTAATGATCTTATGATAGTCCTGAAAAATAACAAATTTGTACTCAACAATTGTAATTTATTTTGTGAACAATATGAATTTTCAAACAGACAATTAGAACCACCACTTAATTATAAATAATACTCACGGGCAGGTTTAATTTCTTAGCATCTACAGGTTGATGGAAAGGCCATGCGAATTTGTGTTTCCACACAGCCTTGATAACATTTTTCTGGAGGAACTGCAGCTGATTAGTAACTCGACCTTGTCGACGCGCGGGCTCGTCAGAAGGTGCCCCATTTATAGGCTCCACGGCTGGCTGCAATAAAATTCGCTTTTTCATACATTTTTATACAATATATTTTGATTTATACTAAAACTATTAAAAGTTGCTTTCACTTTCAATATTACTGTAGCAACTATTATTTCAATAAAAAAATACTTACAGTGCTTGTTGTGGCGAGTGGATCAACAGCCTGCTGCATTGTGCTGGAATCAGCAATCTACCTGCCAAAATATTTTTCACTATAGAGTCCCATCTACCTCCCCTTAACAGTATTTAAAAATGAATTCATGCTCACCTCAATGGCTACAAGAGGTTCATCCAGTTTCTGGCTAAGAGGCATCAGCTATATCCTCTAATTACATTAAACCTCTCTATCATAATAATATTTGGTGCTCTTGCACCTAATTGTTTCTTATACTATGCATTAATAAATGTTTCACCTAAAATTGACATTCCATAAAATTATAGTTTCAATGAATATTAAAAAAGTAAAAAATATATTTTTACATACCTTAAACAGCAGATATTCTGAGCCTTGCAACTGGATCTCAATATTGATTAAAGACACCCAAAATCTGTTAAAACAGAATAGATTTGTTAATAAAAGTAATGTGTAGAAAAATTAATAGACACAACTTAAAATTTCAAGAAGAAGAAAAGCAACTTATGATAAATAAAAGCACTAATATTAATTCCAATAAATATAATAAGGATTTTGATTTAATAGCATTGCCTATTATTAAAAAAACATTTGTGATGTGGTAAGTTTAGTTAACTTAATATTTCATGAGTATTCTCTATATTACAATTATTTAAATAGGGGCAATAACTATTGCTACAATTTTAATGAAATACAAGATTTCTAAAATTTTACAGTTCTCAGTTGGTACTGTTTCATATTATGATGCAATCTTTGAACCAGGATTTGTCTAAAATTAAATTTTTCATACAAAATTAGTTAATCAAAATATTAAATTTTTAATCTCCACCTAATCCATCTTCTCTTGTGTGTGTGTGTGTGTGTGTGTGTGTATATATATATATATATATATAGTCAATGCTATTAACTTATGGCAATAACAACTGTTTATAAGTAAATAAATCTATATTTATCATTAAAAAAATGGTTTTTAAAAGTATTATGAGTACAAACTAACATTCATGACTAACAATATTAATGAACTACTCTTCAGCTATTCAGCAACCATGGGCAATTTACAAATATTTAGCTTTTTTGTAAAAATAAAACTATAGGTCAATGAATATCTGGATGATATGGCTCAACAATGAGTCCCTCGCTCTACTCATTCATAACTTATCTAACTGTCCAAAATTTCAAGATAGTGTGATATGCAATTTGATTTGTTTAAAGTAGTGTTAAAAACTTTCTCGTTGAGATGGTACATTTTGAAACATGCTTTAATTTTTAATTGACTAATGGGCTTACCTTGCCCAGTATTGTATTTAATTTAATCATTTTCTGTATTTCTGTACATGGTAATGGGTATGTTTGTTTGAGAATTTGTACCTTAAAGCGATTGTAGAAATTTTTTATTGAATAGAGTAATTACTGAGCTTCTTTCTTCTTGATAAAGTCTGCTTTCCCAAGAAGTTGTTTTTGGATGGTAAATTATAATTTCGCGTTAAATTTTGTTTTGTTTCAATGATTTAAAAATGCTTGCAATAAGTATATTTAAATAAAGATATTTATACTTTTTAAAAATGCAATTTATTTTGAAGCTTCTGTACTTAGCAAAAGTTGTCAGTATTTTCAAATAACAAGAACATATAATTATAAACTTCAAATATACCACCGAGTATTCAGTTAGACATTGTGATACTAAGATATTGTTGACATTAAGCTGTATATTTGTTTAATAGAATATTAAAATCATAACCTCAAAATAGCTACCATTTTACAAATTGTAATTTGTAAATAATAAACTTTTTGATGTGACGTCTTTATAGGATATATCATGCATTTACAGCATCTAGAAACTTCCTTGCATCTACTATCTTAACGCATTAGAGCTTTTAGGGAAATAAGGAGTTTATGTATCAATAAAAGTTGTAATCATAACAAATGAAAAATTAATTTACTTTAACAAAAATGAATTAATGAAAATTGAGTTATATACAATGGAAAGTTGAAAAGTGTATTTCAATTTTTAGCTAGCTAGAATAGGTATTTCTTTAGTTTACGAAGTT
Organism: Delias oraia; assembly: GCA_018230265.1. NCBI lineage: Eukaryota > Metazoa > Arthropoda > Insecta > Lepidoptera > Pieridae > Delias > Delias oraia. The sequence continues at coordinate 3,937 of DWCF01007339.1, read as the reverse complement.
GGTAATATAAACAAATAATAGTTTTAAATAAATCCGGGCATGAAATGTAATTATAATAAAAAATTTAATAGCACAAGGTACAACAATTCTATACAAAATGTAAAAAGAAAACCACAAAAATTGTTCTAAGGAGGCCACGAACGAAATTACAAATATTGGTCTGTATGAATACCATGCAGAGGTATATTTTACATAGAAAGAAACATCTAACTAAAATCTACATATATAGCATAAAAATACATAGTTATTCGTCCAATACAAGCTTTATATTAAGGAAAAAGACTTACGAAGGTATATTAACGCCAATATGGCGGATGAACTAAAAATACGATGTCCGAGACACTGCTGAAAAGGAATTTTTAACGATTTTCCCAATTTTACCAAGCACTTCACTTCGGATGAAGTTCATAGTCCTAAAGTCAATTAATTAATTCATTGTATTAAAACAACAATTCACCCAGTTCTATTTAAATAATAAAAACCACAACACGAACTCGTAAAGGAACAAACGAGTATTAGACATGGCCGCCAAGCGCGATGCAAGTGTTGAGCGTCTTTCGCCATATTATTATCTAAAATACTCTGTATTCACTATTTTATACTATAAATAAAAATAATGTGATAATTTTGTTTTAAAAAGTGCATACAATTCTTTATGGTAGTTAATTAAGGCTGATGACATGCATTGGCGGAGAATTTGTGAGATTCATTTATTTAGAATGAAAAATTTATTTTCTTTGCCAACATTTTGATGATTTCGCCATACAGTGTTGCCAGTTTTGAATATCTGGTTCAGAGTCAATTATCTGACATAACAATATGTATTATTATAAATAAATATAATTTATAATGTTCTTCATTATTTTTCTTTTTTTTATAAACATATATAAAGTACCTTATATCATAAAACACAATAACCAATACAAAGTTACAGCTGCGGTTGATCAGTCAAGTCATATAAAAGTTAGAACCGAGCTGGAGTTTCTGCCACAGTCCCCGAAAAGTCCGTACCATTAGCTTGTCGGCCATAATAGGCCCATTAAGCGAGGGAGAAAGTGCGCATCTTGTGGAAATGCCATGATTGGGTTGGGCCCAGTATATCTCGAAGAAAAAAAGGGCCAATAATAGAACTCAGGCTTTGGGTCATCGTATGTGGTTCCAGCCGTATTATAATAGTAATAGGATCGTCAAGTTCTAGATCGGGACACCAATGGCTAGAGCTGAATTTTAAAATTTAAATTAGTTAAATTGATGAAGTTAAATTGAAGGTTTCAGCGCGCATAAGGTCGCGTGGATACGGTCGCTGCTTTGATGGCCTAAAGTGCAACGGGCCACGGCGCGATACAGTAATCGAGAGGCATCCGGCATCTCGAAAATCGTTGTTGTAAGTTAGGAGATGAATTCGTCAACGCTCTTCATCTGCAGATCCCTCTAGATGGTGGCGTTCCTCACATAGCGCGGCGTTTGGTTATGCTATATGTAGGAATGTTTGGATCTGGACAACGCGCAGCTTTCGGCGATGGATCTCTTTGCAAAGTACTAACTGTGCTGGCACTGCGAATGTGAGTTGGGGGCTCACGTACGTGTTATAGAGAGACATCGTCATGCACAGAGGAAGCAGCGACTTGAACAGGGCGGTGGGCGGCTGCCGCTCGTTTGGCTCGAAAATCTATCGTTACGCCCATGAACTTTCACTCTCATTGCATGTCATTCATTATTTTTACGTTGAATATATTGATTGAAGGTAAATTATTAGTTATTGCTTTGGTTTTATATCTAGGACCACAAATTTTTCGCATTTCACTGGAAAATGGTAATATTAAATTTTTGCGGAATGTATTCGATTGTAGTATATATCGATGTTTTATATAAACATGCTTTAGTTGTATATAAACTAAAGCATGTTTAATATTTTGATATAAAATATATTATTATGTTCTCTTATTAAATTAATTATTACTACAGGTTAACGAAATTGAAACGTCCAAGGTTTCTTTTTCTTATTTTTTGGCGCTCTAGCGATTAAAAATTTGTTTTTTTCTAGTGTGAGTATAATAAAATATAAAACAAAATTGTAAGGGAGATATAACTAATATTTTAACCAAAGACAAACAGATTATATAATTTAAATATAAAAAAAATAACACATATAATTAATTAGAAATAAGAAAGACTCGTGCAACGTTTTAAATTTGTTATAATTAATTCTATACTGTTTAGTCTTCGATTTAATTACCTGTGCTTTTGTTTTTAAACGTTTTACGACTTTGACTACTAGCTTTTTCGTACTATCTTTATATTCCGTACGAATTTTTTCAAATAAATATAATTGAATGTTGATATTGTATAAATTGATTTTAAAGATATAAAAAAAATGTTAGAGATATAAATAGACATTTAATTTTTTACAATCCATAATAGGAAATATTCTTAACAAATTCAGTAATTATTTTTTGTCAAATTTAAAATAATGACCTACTTAATAGAATTAATAGTTATAATTTAATAATTAATAGTTATAATTTAATAATTAATTTAATAATAATATTATAATATAATAGTTATAACTTAATAGTTTACTTAATAGAATTAGAATCCTACCAACTACCACATAGTGAAGTGTCACATATAGTGAACAACCACAGACTATAAAAATTAGTTTCTACATAAAATAAAAAGTACGTACATAAAATTTTAGTTAATTGTATTATTATTATTATTATATATTTTATTATTATTGTTGTTTAATTTCAAACAAAATAAACAAATTATTATGATAAACTAAATAAAACTAACTTCAGATGAAATTACTTATGCGGGATGTCTTATAATAGCCATAATAATTCATTAATAAACTAAATTTATCTTTATAGATGGAAGTAGCTTGTTTTGTTATTCTTACTATACATATTATATGATAACTGTAAATATAGATTACAAGATAACTCTACTCGATAGTTGAATAAGTTTGTAACGATTATAAACTAGACGTTTTTTATTATATAGCGGACATCGGAACAGGTGGGTCTACTATATCGTAAGAGAATACTGTCGCCCATGGACAACCGCGCCATAGTCTTGGCATTCGTTTAGTTACCGCTACTGTGCCTTAATATATCCATCAACAAGTTTTGTGTGGAACTATATTTCACACGGAACAAAAATAGATTATATTATAACTGTTTTGTGTTTAAATAAAATTGAAGCAACATGAAGATGTTAAATAAAAGAAGAAAGTGCTTGCAATTATACACAACTACAACGACGAACTAAATAGTTTTTTTTAGGTTTGATTAAAAAAAAATTGGGTGCCTGTAAAGTCGGTATACGGGCGAAAGTTTTACGTGACAACGGCTTTGAGTGGTAAAATAATTTTAATGTGAATATTCATTCATATAGTAGGAAGAAGGATGAAATAATAGTAACAATTTAAAACATTTATTTATACAAAGAATCATATTTACAACATTAATTTATACAAAGAATCTCGCATTGAATTTCATATTATCATATTAAGGTATGGCAGACGTTGGTGGCACGATATCATCAGTCTCCATCGGTGTATGGGACGTTGAAGGAATTTGTACATCTGGCTCCATTGTACTAAAATTGAACAAGTTCCTTGAGTTACGTTATAAAGAGTTTACACTGTACTTATGAATATGAATAGTCAATTTAAAATGAACAAAATTTGTTTGTGTTAAATACCTAATTTGGTTCATGTTATGAATTAATAATAATTTTGAAAATTAACAAAATTTGTTATTGTTGAATTAACTTTTTGTTTCAAGAATTTTTAAAAAATAAAAGTAGTTTTAAAAAGTTACTAATATAAATAATTAATTTGAAATTTCACAAAATTTGTGTATGTTAAATTCATTTTTTATTTCAAATTTTTGCATAAATTGAACTTTGTTGAAACAGTTATTAATATAAA
>DWCF01007338.1:0-10842 GCA_018230265.1 Delias oraia | reverse complement strand
GCGGAGGACCGCTTGCCCTAGGTGAGCCTCCTGCTCGTTTGCCACCGATTTTATAAAAAAAGGCCAGGCTACGGCTCGCCCCAAAGACTTTGTTAGGCTGTAAAGGTCATATGGCCGGCAGCAGATAGCCCTTCCAAAAAAAAGCCAGACCGCGTCGGCCAGCATGAAAATATCGCGCTGCTACTACATTATAAACATTAAGATTGTATGTATGGATGGGATGTTAGTAAATATTTCACGCAAAAAATATAGTTTTTTTTTATTATGAGACTGTAAAATAATGTAATAAATATACAGCACATATATCAGGCTAACATATAGCCTATGATTTATAGTGACAATTGTGTAAATTGGCTAAAATATAATAAAAAATGTCACCTCAGTACACGGTATGTATCGTGTACCGGGCAGAGCGATATCTGCCGAGACCATTAGTTCAAGATAAACTCATTTATTCTTCTTTATAATTTCTACATTATTCTTCACATTTTATGACCAGGAAATCAAATAGTTCCAAGGCAACTGAGGAGATAAGTAAATATAAAAAAACTATATACCATATCTAGTATTTACCCTTTGTAACTGGGACTTTGGTGACTTTTGCAGTCGCGATGTGAACCACTGCCGCCACCACCGCCTGAACAGTTGCCACTGCAGCCTGCACCCCAACCGTTTTCTAGTATCTGTTATAAAATATTATATTCCAATACAAATTACTACTTTAAATATATATAATAATATGGGTATTTGAAGTTAAATCAAAGTCAAATATACATTCAATAGTAATTCAGCTAATATTTAATAATTCGCTTTATAATTTTTTTTATTCTATAGCGGACAACGGAGCAGGTGGGGGTCTCCTATATGGTAAGAGAACACCGCAACACATGGTCAACACAACCAATGCGCGTCAAAGTCCGCGCATTGGTTGTGTTGCCGACTTTTTACGCCGCTTAAGCGGCAGTATTAAGGCCTCCGATATCATCACTCACCTTGCGAAACACAGTACAAGTACCATTTCACGCTGAGTATTCTGTGAACCCGTGGTATCACTTCGGACGAGTCGGATTTCAATTGAGTCAATTAGTGCGTCAGAATAAGCTTCAGCATGGCGCTTCCACGGGTGCGACAGTATTAAGATACTCGCCCGGCCACTGTCAAGCCCTTCCAGAGACCAAATAAATTACAATTGTCCAGACCGGGATTCGAACCCGATACCGCACGCTTCATGGTACACTTTTAAAACCATTAAGCTACGAGGCTCTTGGCTTATAAAAATTGATTTGGTTGGATATGGCGCAGATAATTACTTGATTATAAAATTAGTTGTTGAATAGTACTTTACGAGAAATGAAAAGTTTACTTAATCCAACATTACTTTTTCATTATCAAAGCGATTGAATCCGCGAAGCACCGTAAGAGAGTATGTAAATTTATTGTATAAATGTAAAGTTAAGATAATTAACACAAACTTCTCCTTTCGCATTCTTAATGAACCTTTACACAGAAATAGCATTATATCGTAATTAATTGTGCAACAAAAGACAACGACAATTTGAAAAAATCCAAAAAATAATGTATCTACTGATTTCCAGCAAAAAAAATTCACTTCTAACGCGTTCTTCTTTTTACGATACAGTAGAGAACTTTTTATTTCAATATTGACATACAAAGTATATTATCGTGGCATTTTTCATTTAAATTAATAGAATACCTGTCCAGCTTGTTTGAGGACGCGTCCTTGCACAGCGGGTGGTAATTTAGCGACAAGCGGCGCCACCAGCCATACCGATTGAGACCATCTGCTGCTACTAACCACACCACGCTCTGTGCCCATCCTGCGATTAAATAAAATAAAATAAGGCCACCGGCTCTGCTAGGGCTTGGAGTGCCCCTGGGCGGAGGACCGCTTATCCTAGGTGAGCCTGCTGCTCGTTTGCCATCATACTGTTACCGTATGTTTAAAAAAAAAATAGCCGATTTTAGAAGTTATATATATATAATATGTATATATTATTCCCAGATTTAACTTATTAAAGCAAATTGCCTTCAAATTTGCATTTTTTGCAAAGCCCGGCAGTCTAATCAATTTTTTTTAACTATCTTAAAAAGTCATAATAACCCACAGTTCAAAAAACCGTTTTTCGTGAATATCTGCCTTCCTTTTGCTTCAATTTGATTCGAACTTTATCAAAAGTTGTTGATAATTTTATACTCTACAACTTTTGTTTTACCCTTTTTACATATCTACATCTTTTTACATATTAAACGTCTTTCCGGTAGACCGCGAAAAATGCGCCGTGTAGCCATGTCACAATGCAAGGTCTATCGTGAACTACGGTTATCTATACGTTAAGTTAATTATTTAGTAAAAAAATATAATAATTATTAATTGATTATCGTTCATTCTGAGATTAATTCTTAATATGTCTCGCCTATAACAAGAAATAATAAATATTCCACATCTCTATGGAATCAGCTGCCAGCAGGGTTTTTTCCAAACCAATACGATTTGGGGACCTTCAAGAAAAGAGCGTACACTTTATCTTAAGGACCGGCAACGCACCCGTGGCGCTGCAAGAGCTGGGGGTATCCATGGGCGGAGGACCACTTGCCCTAGGTGAGCCTACTGCTCTTTTGCCACCGATAGTATATCATCATTTTAGCCATAAAACGTCCACTGCTGGACAAAGGCCTCCCCCTTGGACTTAAATTCATCATCATGGGGGTTCTTAGGATAGAATATATGTAATAAAAAAATAATAGCAGTAAATTAGGCCATTTAACCGGTCTTTATCTGGTGGCGGCGGTGCGGGCTGCTGAAAGACGTTGATAACAGCGCGCGCGACGGTGTCAAGCCAAGCGCTCAGTTCTGAAGAGCCACTTTGAAACTGCTTGAACATCAGTTGCAGGTCCAGCCACGACATTCGCAGAGACCACTGCTCTAGGTTCTACAAAGTATGCAAAATATTAATATTTAACACTAGTTGACCCGGCCGAGGTCGTCCTGCCCGGTACGATCACCTAACGAATCAAATTATGAACCCTCAAACAACTTTAAACTCGCCAAACCCGAAAAACCTATAGTTACCTTCTTCTTTTATGGTTGGATAATTGATTTGCTCTTGTAGCAGCAGCGTCTTTTGATACTGGTTAAACTTGCAAGTTACAATCAAACTTTATCAAGTTTAATTCGATTTTTAAGTATTTTTACGAATCGTTTGTATGGGAGTATATAATAGAGTGTGATTTTTAATCTATGTATATAAACTATGCCTGTACTTGTAGAAATATTCTGAAAACAGAATTAGCCATATCAGTCTAGCTTTTCTCGCGTTATAACGTGACTAACGAACAGTAATTCATTTTTACATACATAGATATTAATAGGTCATATCTGATAATTTATATTAAATTAAAATACGGCAACATACAAAAGTTAATATTGCCGTACATAAATTTTAGTATCGTTTCTGGTGGAGTCAAATTTTTTCAAATTATCATTTACTCGCCTAGGTATCATCAACGCGACATAATATTTTATCGGCTATGTTACATGATTAACACAATTGTGGCGATGTAACAAAATATTATTATTACTATATAGTTACTTATGTAACAAAAGAGCTCTCGCTAGTAATATTAAAAAATAATATAAGACAATTTGTACCTCTAGCAATCGAGTAATCATAGTTTTCTGATCGAGATCGGGATGAGTATGGCTTGCCGAGTCCGGATAACATATCATGTGAAGCAATCTGTAACAAATACGATGAAAATAAGCATTGCTTTCAAGTTAAACGTGATGCTAATCTTAATATATACAAAATACATGTCATGTTGTATATGGTAGGTTCCCTTGTATATGGTGGGTATGGTTATACCCACGGACAAACGCGTCACAGTCCAAGCATTGATTGTGTTGCCGGCTTTTTACGCCACTTAAGCAGCATTTTTAAAAGGCCTCCGATATCTTCGCTCACTCACCGAAAAACAATACAAGTACCGTTTTGACTTGAGTATTCTGTGAGCCCGTGGTATCACTTCGAACGAGCCGGACCAATTAGTGCGTCCACATGTGCTTCAGCATGGCTCTCCCACGAGTGATTGAACACTGTTAGCAGTTTCATCCAATTTGAAAAATCAAAGTCATGATTCTCTGTTCAAAAGATTCTTATAGATGGCGGTATAAGATTAATTTTTTGAATGGATGTATGTAATCAATAGAATATATGTTAATACGAAGTTCGACGGATTCTTTTGTATACCATAAAGTTTATAAATACAAAGACAAAAACCGATTGAATGAAAATTTCATATGTCGGTCTTTTAACATTATTTCACATATTTTAAAGTAGTTTTAGATACGTATACACAAGTACCTTTGAGCCTGTCTTGGGGTGAGTACTGGATCAAGAAGCATGTCCGGTTGGTACAATTCGTCTGGGTTCTGTAAGCACTTTTGTAACACCCATTCCTCAGAACAAATTTCAACAAGCACTCTCCTCGCTAGAGAGGACAAAGATTGCGACGAATCTAGCAATGTTGATCCCACGCCGCCATTTCCTCTGTAAATTGAAAATTAGCCAAAAATCTTCTCAAACGTGTTTCAAAAGTAGTATTTCACTGTTATTTACATATAGACAAAAACCAACTTAGAGGTGTATGGCGTTAGACTTGTGAACATATGTACAAAGGGGCTTCAGAGGATGACAAAATGGACATAGCGACACACAAAGCAATAACGACTTCTCATTTAATATTTCAGATTTTTATTCCTTTAAGTTAAAGTTTAAACTTCCTTTCGAAGTTAAAATGTGCTTCACTTATCGTAGTAATCTATAAATAAGTGAAATCAGAGAGTGACATAATTAAACATACTTATTCAACATCAGACCATAGAAAGCTAAACCACGTTAGACGACCCAATGTTTTCTTTGTTCCGTATCATCTCCAACGCCGAGGTGAAAATAATTATAATTTCTTAAAATGGCGCATTTAATTTATACCCTTGCCTAAATCTATCAATATTGGAACAATGACAACAGTGGATTCTCTGACCATGAGCCCAGTGTAATGAACGCCACCCTTAGTCTGTGAATGAGGGAATGAAAGTGCTGAACTCAAAAAATTAAATAAAACAAACCTAGGCGTTTTATGGCCCCCATTCATCTCTGTTTCTACCATCCTATGAAGAAAACATTGCTAATCAATACTTATATTTTCTTCAGTGATTTAAGCATCAAAATTGTATATTCAAGTATAAAAAAGTAAGTTTTTAGGTTTATATATTTGTATATTAAAAATACTTACGATAATAGATCAAGCTGTGCGTCATTGGGGACCGTATCACTAGTCCCCAGTATATGGGAGAGTTCACTAGATTTCTTTCCACTCGGTTTGCCTGTATCTCTCGCTGTGGCATCTCCAACCACTGTTCAAACGATGTTGTATATTAGAACATGTATTTTGTTTGAATTTTTTTAATTTTAGATTTGAAAATTTATCCTCTTTTCATAGAACATCGAGATCTCACTAGAAACTAAAACCACTAATATTATCGTTATTTATAATCAATGTAAATTAATAAGTTAAAAAGCTATTAAATAAAATAAAATATGTAAATAAATGCTTATGGTTTGTTTGATTTTGATATCTCTAAATCTTTTTTTATATAGTATAGCAGATAATGGAGCAGGCTCCATTATCTGTATATACCTGTAGTTCTCCAATATGGTAAGAGAATATCGCTGTCCATAGACAACCGCGACATGGTCCGCACTTTGGTTGTGTTGTCAGCTTTCCACGCAACTTAAGCGGCTTATCTGAACCTCCGATATCCTCACTCACTCAGCGAAACACATTACAAGCACCGTTTCACGTTGAGTATTCTGTGAGCTCGTGGTATCACTTCGGACGAGCCAAACCAATTAGTGCATCCGCATATGCTTCATAATGGCCGTCCCACGAAATAATATCGTCCGTCCACCAAAAACCACATGGCAGATAAATTTGTTTTCTTATAAATATATATAATTGTTTATGATAATGAATAATACATACTGAGTATAGCCTTTAAAGTGGCTAAAACAGGTGCAACACCGATATTTTTATGCGCGGCGGCAAGCAAATGGCGGTCACACGACAACCGCACTCCTGCACCACTGCCGCCCGGGCCAGGAGACGTGGATACACTGTATAATCCTATTCCGAAACAAGTAAATACACTATAAACATAACTTTTTATTTTTACAGAATTTTGTATGTTGTAGCGGACAACGGAGCTCTCCTATATGAGAGAACACCGCCGCCCATCGCCAACCGCGCCACATTCCGCGCATTGGTTGTGTTGCTCGCTGTTTACGTCATTTAAGCGGCACTTTTAAGAGCCTCCGATATCCTCACTCACTCAGCGAAAGACAGTAGAAGCTTCCTTTCAAGTACAACGAGTCACAGCGTGAAGGCAGGCGCGTGACTCATAATTATTACTGATCGCGCCGATATATATATTATATACAGATTGTTAAAAACAAGGGGCCGCTGTCTGATGTGTCGCCTTCTCACAACGCTAGAGATGATGTCTATGTAAGAATTCTGAGAGTTTGGACGCAATATCTATTGTTATTCATATTTATTTAAGAAAAACTACATATATTTCAATATACAATACATTCTTTGTGTGTCAAAATCCTTAAAAATATTTTTCCGCACAATGAATGTTCGTCATAGACCCCTTTCCAACATAACACGAGCCGTCAGAGACCGACTTGAAAGTTAATTTAAATACATGCTGATGCATATAAACATTTATTTATTTATTTCTAAAAAGTATTCAAATTAATTATTAATAATTTATTATTCCGGAAATGCTAGATTTAACGGTAATAATTAAATAACTGTGGCCTGATTTATAAGCTTTTAATTAATTAAATTAGTCACCTGGTTGTGGGGTGTCTACGGTCTTGAAAAGTCTCAATAATAAATGGCAAGTTAATCGAGCTCCGGCATCGGGTGAGGTTGTTGAGGGATGATTGCTAGCGTTGCAAGCCTTCAGAAGGGAAGGCAGCGCCGCGTGACGAACGAAGTCTTCCAGGGAGAAGCAATGACGAGCTAAGAATAGGGATAATTTGTTACTGAACTATACAATCTTTTTTTATGGTATAGCGGACAACGGAGCAGGTGTGTACCCTATATGGTAAGATTATATTATTATTTAAGCCACGTAAAAAGTCCGCAAAACAACCGATGCACGGACTGTGGCGCGGTTATCCATGGGCGGCGGTGTTCTCTGACCATATCGAAGACCCTCTGCTCCGTTGTCCACTATACCATAAAAAAACTTCTGTCTCGATGGTCGATGGTGAAATTCCATTATTTGTAAGGTCTGAGAGGAACATAGCCAGAAGTTTGCATATCCAGGATAAGATGGCTGAAAACGTGAAAGTGTAAAGTACATGTGTATAGCCAGAAGGTCTAGCTATAGCTTATTTGGAACTGACCAACAAGAATTGAGGTGAAGACAGCAAGGGCGTCATGAGCAGCCGCATCGTGCAAATCTCTATGCAGTAACAGGTCCGGGTATAGCGTGGGTAACCCGAGGGCCGTTAAGGAGGGGTTGTGCTGAGCTCCGCAAAGTGCTACAAGCGCGCCCAGCCACTCTGCGGCTAGACCACTGCACCAAGCCGTCATCTCCGCGCAGAGGACTCCTATCTCATTCACACTACACACAAACAATATCATCTGAAACAGCCTCATATGGCTATTAACACTTAAAACGAAATGAACATTCACAATAGTATATATAATTAATATATATTAGATATTTTATTGGTAAGTTTCATTAGTCTGTTAAGTAGTCTTGCAGGAAGACTATCAAACCATATCTATATATCAACATCTAGTATCACATACTACCTTTTGCGTTTATAATATTAGTATATTTACAAACATTAAAATAAAATACATATTATAAATATATATATAAGAATTTGCTTGTAGTGATTTGGAACAACAGTCAATAAAACAACTGCGTTTCTCTGTAATAAAAGAAACGATATTTAATGTTTCCAATTACAATATCGTAACCAAATCACAACTCCCATTCACATCCGTATGAGAGATGGATGAGGCCAACACCTAAATTTAAAAAAAAAAATCCTTTATATATATAAATTATAATTTTTATTGCAAATACAGAAAGATCAAAATGCAGTAATCTTCGAGACTTCACACCTACCGATCATTATCGACTTCTCGGCAAACTGCCAACATTGCGGAGCATACAAAACTGTAGCGGTTCGCCGGTGATTCTGCTACTTGGCGAGCCCATGATATTTCAATTTTTCCTGTAATCAAACCCGTAATATTTATACAAACTTTGATAATGATTAAAAATAGAAATACAGTTATCGAAAGTCAGATATTACTGCATTAAATATGTCTGTGTATATACACAGACATTTTTTTCAGTTTTTTTACGTTTCCAGTTTTCATTAATTCGTAAATTGGACACCAGACGGGTGTTCACTGCACATACGAAAAGCGTTACAGAAAATTCAATAAGTATACCTTTTCTGGGATTAGTAAAAAATTCACAAAGAAATTGTGGATTGTATTGAAAGTTCGAAGGTGTCGGCGTAAGGGGCGAATAGAGAGCTTGCCTGTAAAAAATTAAAACTCCCATAAATTATAATAACCTTAAATTATTTGTATCTTTGTAAATTTTCTGATAATTTTTCCAGTGGGAGAGCCATGCTGAAGCATATGTGGACACACTAATTGGGCCGACTCATCCGAAGTGATACCACGGGCTCACAGAATACTCAACGTGAAACGGTACTTGTACTGTTTCGCTGAGTGAATGAGGATATCGGAGGGCCTTAAAAATGCAATTTAAGCGGCGTAAAAATTCAGCAATACGACACATCGCCGGACTGTCTATGGGCGGCGATGTTCTCTAACTATATAGAAGACCCACCTGTTCCGTTGTCTGCTATACTATAAAAAAAATTGATCGTCAAAATTCTATTACTGGCAAGTGACTTACGTCAACAAGACCATATAGAATTCACATAATGTGTAATGGCGAAAATAATAATTATGCCTTTATTTTACAAACTCTTACACGGTTTTACTATCAATGTAGATATAATGAAAACCTCTTTAGAGTGCTTGTTTTCGTTTTTCTTAAGTTTGTCATTGACGGATGGTGACATTGATGATTTTGACATTTAATAAAGTGTACATTCTTAGTTATTTTCTAATTAATAATAGTCATCAATGCCCCTGAAATATAGACTTTAAATGTTTCTTTTACTTCTTATTTAATATTATCAATTATTGAGAAATATATGTTACAGAACACAGCGATAATTGTTAATAAATTATCTCTATCTACATTATTAGTACCTACATAAATCCTATGGTTTATTGTACTGTATTCTATTGTTAGATCGTATTACAAAAGCCACTAATGTGACCATTTTAAACTCACTTGATCTTAGGATAAGCATTAGCGAATGTGTCTGCGTGTGGTGCGTGAAAAAGATGAGCGGCCGCTTTGTACAGATCGTGCAACTGAGCCAGGACGCATCTTTCCGCAGAACCACAGTCACCGGGGTTCACCACACACTTGACAAGGCGACAGAGTTGTTCAAAAACCGCTGAAGTTTGCTCCACGCACACTAAACAAAATTGAAGTCAAGAGAAAAGAAAATTAATTAATAATTAATAACGTAACGTAAAAAATGTAACTCACAAAGTAAGCAAGAATGGTATCTTCTCAAAGCGCCGACAGTATAAAGTGCGAGCGCAGAAGTGTAAGCGCGCGGAGCTGCTAATCCACTGCTTGGCGCGTTACGACTAATCAACGCGGCTTCGACTTCCGACAACTCTTTCAATATCTGTTATTCATAAACAATAATGGTTCACATATAAAAGAACTTTTACTTAGAACTTTTAAAACCACTTAGCTACGAGGCTCTTAAGTTGTAATTTGTTAATTATTAATAATATAATATTAATATTAAAATAAAAATTATTAATAATATAAATTAATAACTTTTTGTATAAAAGGTTAACAATAATGTGTTATTTTAATGTTTATTGACTAAGTCGACATATCTAATGCGTAAAACTAGAAATAAATTAGACTAGCACTATCAATGATTAAGAACAAACATTTATATTACTTATTACACGCCTAGCATACCTGAATGCAAGTCTCAATAAGCCCGTGCACGTTAAGCGCGATCTCCATTAGATCAAGAGCGAACGCAACGTGTTCTGGTTGCGGTAGGTAGGTAGTCGCGCCCGCTGCGTACGCCGCTAACGATTCGCACACTGCACCGCCGACTGCCCACGAGACAGCGCCTTGCTCGTACATCGACATTGACTATGTAAAACATTTTTTTAAATTAAAATAGGGAGACTAACAAGCAGGAGGCTCACCTGGGATAAGCGGTCCTCTGCTCCACCCCCAGCCTTAGTATTTAATAATAAATATAGGTATATTTTATAACATTAAAACATGAAATAAATTTAGAGTCATCGAAACCGAAAAATAGATTTTTGGAGTTGCAAAGTATTTAAATGATTTGAACTATTTCTTAATAAACCATTTAAATATCACTAACCTGAAATTTCTGAGTCACCGCCTCAAAATTAAACTCACTTCGAGAATGCTTCTTAATTTTGCCGCCTTCAGCAACGTCAATCGAAAATTTCTTTGAGAACAATTTACAGATTTCTGAAATAGATAAATTTTTAGATTTAAAATGGCATATTAATTATTTATATATATATATATATATAATATATATATATAATTAATTATATTATCAA
>DWCF01007337.1:0-10845 GCA_018230265.1 Delias oraia | reverse complement strand
GGAGAGCCATGCTGAAGCATATGCTGACGCACTAATTGGGCCGGCTCGTCTGAAGTGATACCACGGGCTCACAGAATTTTCAGCGTGAAACGGTACTTGTACTGTGTTTCGCAGAGTGGGTGAGGATATTGAAGGCCTGAAGGCCTAAAAAGTGGCGTAAAGGCGTAAAAAGCCGGCATCACAACCAATGCGCGGACTGTGGCGCGGTTGTTCTTAGGCGGGGGTGTTCTCTTACCAAATTGGAGACCCATCTGCTCCGTTGTCCGGTATACTATATAAAAAATAATAATAATATCAAGGTCCTCTAATTTTCACTCATTCAGCGGAACACAGTACAAGTTTCACGCAGAGCAATCTGTGAGCCCGTAGCTCGCAAAAAGGGATAACACCTTTATTTTAAAAATTGTATATTTCCAGGTTTTATATGTAAAATTGATAGAATTTGAGGATAAACGGTTCAGCAACGTATATAATTAAAGTAATTTTATATAATTCCATGGAAATTCATCAGTTGTCCACCCTAAAAAACATTTAGATGTACGCATATATATATTATATACATATATTTATATGTTTATAGTTATACCGAAGATTCTAACATAACAACTCATTAGCATAATTCGGCAGATAAGTTAAATACAATGTTATTTTTTTTTAATAATATGACTAATTTTTGTTGAGCAAAAAGCGAGCAAATTCTACCATTAAAATTATCATAATAAGAAAGACGAAGAAAAATTTCCTTATTTGTTCAATTGTTTTTGGTTTTTGCCTTCAGAACTCTATAATTAGTTCACAGATTTGACAGAATATATTTTCATGACTTCCGTTTCCATATTTATGTTAATAATCTAAGTTATATGATTGATTTAATTTATTATTTTAAAACTTCTTTTATGGCTTTCATTGTTTTGTTTGCAATTAAGTTAAAATTATAAATTTAAAAGAGTGCAATTATATGAAATGGGAATTCAGTGAAACTGTATGCTGCATGCAAGCAGAGAATATTATCAGTCCACAGCAGAATAACTAATTAAAACACGCTTACGGTGAGTTTGGTGTTTGAATTGGCTGAAACTAAAACCGTTAGAACATAATTTAATGAGTTCAAATTGAGATGTGTATAATGGCGTAGGAAAACAAAGTAAAAGTAAGGAAATGTAAACGATACATTATGCGACTGTATTTATTTATTCTATAGCTGACAAAGAAGCCGGTAGGTCTCCTATATGGTAAGAGAGCACCGCTTCCCATGAATAACCATGCCACAGTCCGTGTATTGGTTGTGTTGCCACCGATATTCCCACCCACTCTGCGAAACACAGCACAAATTCCGTGTATACTGAGTAACACATAATGCAACTGTTTTACCGATATTTATTTACCGAAGTAGGTAATGATTTTTAAGTTTTTAAAACATTTAGTTTCGTTTCGCTTATATAAATATGAAAACCTCTACTGAAACTCTTAATAAAACATCTCTTATATATGTCTTATGAAACCTAAAGAGAATCGAATACAAGACAATACTCTTCCCACAGCTCTTATCATGCATCAATCAACAATTTGCCAACATCACGGATTCCGTTTATCGAGCGTCAATCGGGAGTCGTGACACACTGACAGACAGACGGATTTATCCTGACGAATGTTTTATTTCTTTTTCCTTTCACACAGAACAAAGTACGATTTGAGTGATATGTGAAGGTATTTCTTAACGGAATTCGCTTTATTTCTATTTTTAAAACAACATGAGGACACCATAAACCTTAAAATTTATTTCAATAAAGGGATTCAAATAAAGAAGACATATATGTGCATGTAAAGAGATAAAAGAAAAAGGAATAAAGTAGTTCTTAACATAAATTATACCGTGCTCGGCGCTGTTACGAAATGTCATTTAAAAAGGTGATAAATAGTGAAATAAGCGTATGTTCAAAGTAATATTAAAATTAGTTAACAATTTGTGAAAGATTAAACGTGAATATTCTTTCTTTGTTTACGGGTTTATATTACATCATTCTGTGTAACTCAGATATGTATGATATTTCAATACCTTAAAAATAATACATTCTTTGTTTATAAATTTATAAACTTGTTTCTCTGAAACAAGTTTATAAGTTTATAATTACTTCAAAATATATAAGATCTTTTATCATATGTAACGTATTAGGGATTATAAATTTGATTCAAAACGCTAAATTATAAACCTTTCTAAATAAAGAATAAAACATCATGTTATATTCCGTAATCTGTTATGTGGCCTTAATAAAGATATTAATTCAATTCGATTTTTTTACCTTTGGTTCAATCCTTCCTCGCAGTCTGTGGACCAATTTTGGTGATTGCAGTGTCAAAGAAAAGGGCGAGACTGCGAAGCGAAACCAATTCTTTCAGATTATTAAAATTTACAAATTTCAGGATGTAGGAATAGTATCATTATTTTACGCCACTCGATAAAATAAGAATCTTTATCGACAGATTATTTAAAAAATGAGATTTTTTTATTACTTTGATTAAAGTAATTATGTGATAAAAACTTTTGATTTTTTCAGAGAATTTTCAGGTAGATTGAATTTTTTTTCTGAAAATAAATTTACTCTCTAAGAATATAGCTAAAAACATTATATATCATAACATTTATTGAATGTCAGACTCACTAACACCAGACATTATTATACATAACACCAAACATATTTATTACTTGCACGCCCTTCATTAAATTTATCTTTTATTTTTCGTTACAGTATGAGAGTTCAATATCCGAATACTAGAATAATACTACATTAAGTAGGTAGGTAGTATCGTAAAGCAAGCTTCGCCAGTGGAATGACAAGTATCCCGACCTCAAGCACTTTGAACACGTATTTCAGTATATTATTTGCTTTATAAATTTTAGAAATGCAATAACTTACTATTTTTTTATCGTATCGACTACAGAGCAGGTGGGTGTCCTATATGGTAAGAGAATACCGCCGCCCATGTACAACCGCGCCACAGTTCGCGCATTGGTTGTGTTGCCGGCGTTTTGCTAAACTTAACCACTGTAACACCCACTCAACGAAACACAGTAGAAGCACCGTTTCAAATACAACTACCATTTTACGTTGATTATTCTGTGAGCCAGTGGTATCACATCGGACGAGCCGGCCCTATTAGTATATAATATATGCTTCAACATGAGACTCCTACGAGGGCGGCACTA
The DNA here is from genome assembly GCA_018230265.1 of Delias oraia. NCBI lineage: Eukaryota > Metazoa > Arthropoda > Insecta > Lepidoptera > Pieridae > Delias > Delias oraia. Next base: position 7,640 of record DWCF01007337.1, on the reverse strand, counting down.
TTAAAACACTCTCCCGGTGTCAAGCCCTTCCAGAGACTGAAATAATATAATAAATTAAAATATTTAATACTAATATATATTATATGATATTCATTTATGATATAATAATGATATATATTATATAAAATTTATAATTGTTCGGACCGGGATGCGAACCTGATTCATTCGCTTCATGGTAGATTTATTAAACTATTTAGCAATGAGGCTCTCATGAGTTCATTATTTTAATATAATATATTTGATACATATAGCTGTAAGATCTAAATAATGATAAGTAAGACCTAATAGAAGTGTCCATTTTCAAGATGAACCTGTGTAAGTTCCATTTTAAAAAAAGAAGTGAAAGTTGAGACTACAACATTCTAATATTATCTGATTTTTTTCTTTGCGTTTAGTCTTAAAAATATATGGAGAACATATTTCATCACATATAGTTCTTAACATATATGACAATTATAATTTTATATAAGCTTAATATTCAATATAATGTATAATAAATAATCTTATACTGTATGTAGAACGTTGAACGTTATAAAAGTTGGAAATACTAGGAAGTGATAGCTTTTTAAAAATAAGACTATCATGTCGTGTTTTAATCTCTTCTTGAGATTATCTTATGAATATATAAAAAGCATAGAGACATAGGTTTGACTGGACCCTGGCATATGCCAGGATCCACTAAGCATTACTTATAAAAAAAATATATATCATTATAAAATGAAAAAGCATTTGAGCGAGACGCGCGCTCGCTCGATAAATCACATACGAGTGGAATATGCACCGATCATAGATCATACCGCTTAAGTGCACGATCCAAGTGATTTACTATTGAACACTGAGTGAAATCCACCGTCAGCGTTTTTAGCGATATTTACGATATAAATTAAGTTTACCTGACCGTGCAAAATTGCAGTGTTTTTTAATAGTTTTCGAAATTTTAATTTAGATAAATAGCCATTCAAATATAGAATATATAAATTGATATCCTGCCGCTTCATTTGCCAAACTTCATTTGTAAATTTTAAGTAAAACTTACTTAATCGCAATGATTTTATTAGTTTCTTTAGAAGTCTATCTCTCACTAACTCAATAAGTATAAATTTAATCCGAGTTAGTTCAAATTAAGTCTACCCTTTGACGAATTTCGTCCCGAAAGCGCAATTAGCAACTAAACTTCAAGAAACATTTTATTTATTTTAGATTACATTCGTAAACTCTCCGCATCGGCTACATTCAATTAGCATGGAGGGAATCCAATAACAGCCAACATCTAACTCACGACATAAATTGAACAAACGGACCTCTCTATCGTGTCAAAGTTTCGACCGCAAATGTGTTTTTCTTGTTACCTAAGTTTGATATTTCACCTACTTTACATTCGACGCGAGCCTGTAAAACGCTCGGATCGAGCTGATATTACAAGACCCCGGACTTTTATATTTTTCAATGGAAATTTATTGATTTCAATGAAATGTTATTAGCATTCGGCTCGCTGAATCCACTCAAATGTTTTGAAACCACTCAAAACATTTTTAGATTTATTTTATTACAAACTATCAAATATCGATTTACACGTCGAACGTTTATATTAATATAAAAAATGTCCAATACGAAACAGATTTCATGTAATTTGTGTTTATTTAATAAAAAATATAATAATTATACGATATAGTGGGAATATATTGTATTTATTTATAGATATAACATACAAAAGTTGTATGAATAATTTTGAAAATTATTCTAGTAAATAATAAAAAAATAAGATAAATAAAAATGCCTTCATTAAATTCTTGTAGATACCAAATTTCTAAAAAAGCAGTTTGCGAATAAATATTATGGAATGAATGTTAGTCCATAGGAACCCCTCGATTGGGTGAAAGCTTTCTCCAAGGTGGCAGATATGACTGATGTAGCACAGTGTAACCTTTTCATGTCCTTCTATTTTATTTCCTAGTCTTCTAATTTCATTTATGACAATAATATGATATTTTTTAAGAGATAGCGGATAACGGAGCCGGTGGATCTCCTATATAGTAAGAGAACACCAGCGCACATGAACAACCGTGCCAAAGTCCACGTATTGGTTGTGTTGCCGACTTTTTACGTACTTAAGCGGCGTTTTTAAGGGGCTCCGATATCCTCACTCACTCTGCGAAACAGTATAAGTACCGTATCACGCTAAGTATTCTGTGAGCTCGTGGTGTCATTTCGGACAAGCCGGCCCAATTAGTGTGTCAGCTATATGCATATGCATATAGCATATGCTTCAACATGCTCTCCAACGGGAAAGTATTATATATCTGATTGCTTCCTCGAATTCTAATAAACAATCATAATATGTCGATATAGTACGGACGTTGCTAACATTTATTTCTGATATCTATAACTGTACTTTGCTACATATATTTCCAATTTCGTAGTTTGGAGTAAAAATACACTCTGTTTTTAAATATTACTGTAACATGTTTTTTCCCTAACAAATATTTGATGCATAAAAAATACAACTTCTCTCAATTAACAAAACCTGGCAATTTATTACCATGAAATCTTAAATAGAAACCTACTTGAGTTTAGTGAATAAAAACAATGCAGGACGCAAAAGTATTACCATGAAAAGATAATCCACGTGAATAACGAAGAAAAATGCACACGCCCTCTCCTTTTATTAAACCAGAAAAAAACTTATGAAATCACAAAGAGTCGAAATGAAACTTTTCTGCGTTAAAATTCCACGTTTTTATCGGTTTGGAATATTAAGACGCTATATTTTCCACAATCTAATATTCCGAATTTAAATTCCGACTCGGAGGATACCTGCGCGAGTTCGTATTTGAATTACAAAATCAACCTTTTCACCACCTGTTATATTATCAGCATTTACTACTTGTAGGAATAACTAAGGACTAAGCAAACATATATTTGTATGTTTTAATGCTATAGCGGACAACGGAGCCGGTGTTCCAGAGTCCGTGCATTGGTTGTGTTTCCGTCTTTTTATCCCGTTGAAACGGCACTTTTTAAGGGTCTCCGATATCCTCTCATTCACTCAGTGAAACACAGTACAAGTACCATTTCACGCGGAGTATTCAGTGAGCCCGTAGCCTTACTTTGGACGAGACAGCAAAATTTGTGCATCAGCATGGCTCTGGTAAATGGTTAGAAATAAATTTACTGTGAGTACTTTTCATTTAAATTAAATGTATAAAAATGCAGTGTTTTTAGAAAATTATAATTATTCTGAATTGTAAACAAGTTTTGAGGCTTGGCAGTGTTTATTGAAGGTTTTGTGCCAGATCCTTGTTTTACAACAATATTTTTCGTGAATCTTTTCCCGGCTTTTACAAAAAACGAGGTGCACGTTACGTTTTACTGCCACCGATTTATGGGAAAGAAAATGCATGCGGGAAAATATTGCTGGATTGAGCTAGTATTGTGAAAGTTATAACTTTATAGCGAGATATTATGATTGTTATATATTTAGAATCAGTTTTCTAATCGATGCTTATACTTAACTAGACTTGCAATTTTTATATTATCAAGTTACAAGTCTCAGGACTAGTTAAATTTATGTGCTAGTTTCATGTGTCACCCGTGGGAGAGCTATACTGAAGCATATTCGGACGCATTATTTTATCAGCTCGATCGAAATGATACCACGGACTCACAGAATACTCAGCGTAAAGTGGTTCTTTGAAGGCCCTTAAAAATATCGTTTATATGGCGTAAAAAGTCGGCAACACAACCAATGTGTGTACTGTGAAGCGGATATCCATGAGTGGCGTAGTTCTCTAACCATATAGAAGACCTACCGAGTGCGTTGTACGGTATACCATAAAAAATATTCAAAACTATATAGATAAATCAAAGTGATCGATTTAACACAAAATGACAGACATTTCATACGCGTTCAAGCTTATAACATATACGAAAGTAACTGCGATTAAATAAATGGCAACGAGAAAAAAAATAACAGTCGTCAAAGCAACGAACTGGTAAAGTCAATACTTGACAAATCGTCGCTTAACGAGTACGACATGCTTCGTCTCATCGCAAATATTATTTCGGCTTCTGAACAGAAATTGAAATTTACTACAACTGTACAAATATAATAATTGTGTAGCTTTTAATAAAATCAATTAGGGTCTGTTCTTTTTCCATTCGCATTAATAATAATATAAATTTATTTGGATAAAACATAGTACTTTTCATGGTGTTACAATAAGCAAACAGTGCCAATATGTTTTGTAATAATACTTCTTTACATGCAAACCAATGTTCTAAGTTCGAACTAAATGTTAATATTTATCATCATCATCATCATCATTTCAGCCGTAAGACATCCATTGCTGGATATGGGCCTGCCCTTGGACCTGCAAGAATACTTGTCCCAGGCGACCTGCATCCAGCGTCTTCCGGCGACCTAATATATCAAGTCAAAATTTTGTTATTTATATGTTGTACACCACTTTTACATTACAATTAAAATTACATAAAAATTACAATTATTCAAATTTTTAATATTTTTTATTACAATGTTTTCATATCAGCCCTGCTTGGACTGAGGATGCTTATGGGCGAAGAACCGCTAATGCTAGATGAGGTTTCTCTCATCCTGCTTGTTTGCTTTCCAATTTAAAAAGAAATAAAAACTACATACTTTTTATTATACAGTAGTATTGGACAAGTTGTTTTTTTCACACACATCACAACCGCACTTGGACAAATTAGATAGAGTTAACTTTTTATGATTAAGAAATACCATAAGAATAAATCCACATTACCATCTTAGCATACAATCCGTAAGTTCGTACAGAACTCTGATGCCTGAATTATTTTGACGTGGAAGTATATATATATAAGATAAATTTGAAACCAAGCTCAAAACTATTATGATTAATATTTTACTATTTCATGTATATAGTTTAATTTTTAAATTGAGTTTCAAAAATAAACAAAAAGTAAATTATTTTATAATTAATTAATACTTAATTAATATCTTAATTGTCAGTCACACCTTTGTATTAAGCTTCAGTGAGTTTTTGATAATGCGAGACTAGCTCATTTCGCAGTTTATTGCCGTTTTTCCCTAATGAACAATAAGTCAAGTCGGCGAGTTTTCTTGGAAATCCTTCGAGCACAGAACAGATTACGAGTTATTTCCATAATTGCTTCTACTTATTCTACGCTATTACTTTGATGTGTTATAACAAAAGCTTCAAAATATAGAGCACTTGCCACTCAAATCTTCAATAAGTAATAATTAATATAATTTTAAAAACTTTCTATGAAAAACATTTAAAAAATAAAAATGATCGAAAAATAGTCTAAAACCGCAATCTTGTTTAGTTCATAGTAAATTTTTATTACTTTTATTTATATATCGAGTGTAAACGTATCTAAAACAATAGATGATATACGTATTATAATTTTTAGACATTAAAAATGAGCTGCAATTAAACTTAAGTAATTGAAGACAAGAAAGGTTAAGGCCAAAGTGTTCGTAAAGTCGGTACCGGTCCCTGGGGTCAGTTAATCTGCTCCTACATGCGGGCACTCTGAGGTTAATGCTTCGGGCTTTTCCGCTCGTCACGTTTGTTTATTTTGATTACACAGCTCGAGATATTGGCAGCTGTTATTCTTGACCTTTGCATGAAATGTTCTGTAAATAATTACAATGAAGTTATTACTCACACGAATTACTAATATTATAATATAATTCATAAACTGCGGATAAAAAAATATTTACAGAATAAAAAATCTGAAACATTAATAAATTCATGGCTAATAGACTGCTAAAATATTGTACAATCATCAGAATGTCACTGTCGATTCAAGATACACTCGTAGTTTCATCAAGGGAATATATCAAAGCAATATTAAACCCTCTCGCGAACAAAATTCTCGTCACTTATTAAGTAAAATAATTTTAAGCTTTTAGTTCTGAAGATGTAGATTATGTTTTCAACACCTAAAAAACTCGATAATAGGGATAAATCTTTTTTTTTATTATTCTATAGCGGACGACGGAGCAGATGTGTCTTCTATGGGATAAGAGAACACCGCTGCCCATGAAAAACCGTGCCACAGTCCGCGCATTGGTTATGTTGCTTTTTACGCCGCTTAAGTGACATTTTTAAGAGCGATATCCTCACTCACTCTGCGAGACACAGTACAAGTACCGTTTCACGCTGAGTATTCGGTACCGCGCTTTAATCGGGCGACTTAAAAACAATTAATACTGAAAAGTTCTAAGATGAAAACTTTGTGTATTTTATTTAAAAGTTATTTTTTAATATATTATAATGTTATACTACGAAACAGTTATACTAGATTCTCCGTGTTTTCCCCATCCACCCTTGTCGTGAAATCATTAAAAGTTATAAAAATCATATTGCTGGTAGTAATCTTCTTATACAAGTGAAACAAACTTATATAAAAATTGGGAAATGTGTTAGTATATTTTTTGATCATGTTTATCAAGTATTTGTGTTATAATTTTAGTATAAAATGTACCTTTGCGATTATTATTATTATAGAAATCTGATTTTTTTATTCTGAGTCATTCGAATAAAACAAATCTTTATAATTTAAGTAATGTTTGTTTGTACTTAAAATAAATAGATAAAAAATTTAATATGTATGACAGCGCCTTGGTGTATCGAAAGTGTCAAGAAACGTCAAAAGTGACAGCGACATCGGTCAAAGAAGGTTTTGCTAGACGTTTCTTTTTTCAATGACGTGTCTTATGCGCGTGACAACGAACGAATATAAATTCATTCGCATCGCGCTTCACAAAACGTGTTAAGTGGTGTGTCTCTCTTTCATTATTGAAATTTAATGTGCAGATTATATTAACGCAAATAATTTATGTGTTGTCGTGTGTAATCGAATATTGTAATCCTTAAAAAAATGTTATTAATTCTCGTCGCCCGACAACCCACGACCACTCGACATTTAAACATGAACTGCAAAGGTGATATTGGCCTAGTCCCTTCACGTACGTATAAGAACAACCTGGAAATATTGTCATAGAATTGACAATCTGTGAAGCCATTGGAAATTTATTGAGGTCGAAAAATTGGATTAAAATTTTTGAGCGCCAAAGGTTGAACGAACACTGTTGTGATTGAACTCAACGTTCAATATTCATGAACAAAATTTTTAATATTTGTTTCAAAATGTTAATGGATATAATAAGAACCAGTTAATTTATACAAATTTATGATATAACGTTACGTAAGTTATGGCTATATTGATATTAGATCACACTTAATTTCAAAGAATACTGAACGTGAAACGGTATTTGTACTGAGTTTCGCAGTGTTTGAGGATATCGGAGGCCTTTAAAATGTGCCGCTTAAGCGGCGTAAAGTGCCGGCAACACAACCAATGCGCAGAATGTGGCGCGGTAGTTTTAGGCGGTGTTCTATTACCATATAAGACACCCATCTGCTCCATTATCCGTTATAGATTTAAAAAAAAAGATCTTAAATTTTGTCGTTGTCGACTTTTGAGGCCGCTTAAGCGGCACTTTTATGGGCCTCCGATATCCTCACTCACTCAGCGAAACACAGTACAAATACCGTTTCACGCTGAGTATTCTGTGAGCCCGTGGTATCACTTCGGACGAGCCGGCCCAA
>DWCF01007336.1:0-10848 GCA_018230265.1 Delias oraia | reverse complement strand
CCAAAACGCGTCTTGTGTCCCAGTTCGCTATTGGTGGCGGTATTTATTTAGGATTTTAATAACAAAACTGTTTTTTGTAACTTTGTATTGCATTGAAATATGAAATTAAAGAATTTGGGTTTATTTCTTTATCTAATTACATTTTGGACTTCTATATTTTTTATTTTTTTTAGGATGTTATTCAAGGAAAGAGAATCGAAGAAGCTAGCAAGCCTTTGACCGCATCCATGTACAATTTATTGGAAACATCTGATTCTGTGATTCAAGTGAGTCCTCATTTTGGGTTGAATTAAAACCGACGTCTACAATTTCACGTGTGTTCTAAGTGTAATCATTGAATGGCAATTGGTTTCAGGATTTCAAGAAGCCGGAGCAGAGGAGAAAACTGCTCGACGCTTGTCGTGCCTTGACCGAAGCTTTGAATAAATATGTGAGTGTTGTGTCCGAGTTATCAAAGCAGCTGAAAGATACCGTTATTCGGGTATTTCCTATGTTGATATTTATATCTTGCGAATATTGCATCTCTGGAACACGTACTTTGTTTTTCACTTATATAATTTAAATAAATATTTAACATCTTATTATTGTCATCATTGGACTAATTATTATGTAAACTGTATACCACTACTCATTTAAACTTAGTATAAATGGTGCATCGTCCGTTGACACCCTTACCCGGTAGCCTCAGCTGGATCGCGGGTGTGATGCAGGCCAAAGACAGCATTAGTGGACACTAAGCTGGAAGTCCTTCAGGGGTTGTGCTTATTGACAAAGACAATTTTAAAACAGGCGCAAGTGGCCTCCCGAGCTGATAAGGCGAAGCGCGATGCGGAAGAGTTCCAGCGGAATCTCCAAATGCAGCAGATGCTGTTGAGCCCCAAAGTGGCCACGTGCGCCCTCGGCCTCTCCGACACGCTGGCCGCCTTGCAGGCTCGCGGCGAGATCATACGTGAGCTTGCTTATTCACAAAGAGATTTTGCTTCTTAAAACGGCCGATAGTCGTTGTTATGTTCGTTATTTTAGTGTTAACACGAGGGTGCTAAACCATATAGACTTCCATGCTAAAAATGGCAGATTCCGAATTTTCAGCGTGCCACTTTTGCTTATTATTTAAGTTCATTTGGGACTTGTCAAACAAAAAATCTTATAGATTTCAATTAGATCGATATGGCTTCGTAATACTTCTATGTACTCTTATTTAGATTCAGCACGTTGTTCAACTTAATGGGAGTTTTCTGATTTGCTTGCGTGGATCATTTAAAAAGCGACCGTGGGCATAGAATTGAGCAGCATATTATCATTAATGCTTTGGATTTGAATTACTAAGCGGAATAGAATTGCATGTGCACTTTATTAATCCTTGTTTAACAGATAAATTGGAAAGTGACGAAACAATGTCCCGGGCCGAATGTGGTACTACTTTGCGGTATGTGACGGCCGCCGCCTGCGCCAGCGCACAATACGCTTCACATTCTGCCCACTTGGTAATTATATATTTATATACCTAACCACGGAGTTGCCGGGTCTCTTTGATAGTAAGAGAACACCGCCGACTATGAACAACCGCGTCACATCCGAACATTGTTTGTGTTGCTGGTTTTTATGCTTTGTCTAACTTAACGGATCTCTGGTATCATACATTCATGACTGGGCCGCACATATTGTGATAACCCGAAGATATGTGATGTCTGTCACCCAATTTTTAAAACGATATCTACGGCCCAGGCATCAGTTAAACACAGTATAATAATTGCTTTATGAGCCCATAGTGTCACCTCACCGGACGGGTCGAGCCAATTCTTCCCTCAGCATATCCTTTAGTATGGTTCTCCAAAAGCTAAGATAATTTAAAGATACACGCTCGGAGCTGTAAAGCCCTTCTAAATCTGAGTTAGCTTACATGTTGTCAAATATTAAATCCGTTTCAGCTCGCGCTCTCTGAAGCAGACGAAGATGCAGCGCGGAAGGGCCTCGTCGATCACACCCGGTTCAAAGAAATCGCTGACAACTTTGATGACGTTTGCTCAAAGATTATTTCTGCGGAAAGGGAACAGGTACATTCGTCGTTCTCTCTAAATTTTAGTTCAGTATACTTTTGGATGTTTTTTGCAACAATTGAGGCTTTATTTTTTGACTTTCCATCGACTTTCAAAAAACCGAAATGAATTAAAAATTTGACGAATATTTGTATCTAAATTAGTAATAATTAGCGCTGCTGACTTTTGAATATACTTTACAACTGGTTTTTATGACATAGGTGAAAGCGTTAGACCCGGTGCTAAATAAACATACACAACAGTTATCAGAATTTGTTGAAGACTGTTGCACGAAAATTAAAGAAGAAGACGCTGAGAAGGTGAAAGAAGACCATGAGGTTGTTAATTCAGCGGCGGAAGAACTGAAGCAAGCAATGCAAACAACGCCAAACGAGGTGAGCGATTTCATACTTTTCTAAATTTGGACAGCGCGCCTGTTGAGCGCCGTCCTGAGCTGAAGTTAAAAAAATAATATTGTATATATAGGATGTATATTTATTGGTCCTTTGCTAATCAAAATACAATATGCATTTCTCTTAATACAACAATTCTTATTATAATATTAAAATATTTTATTTTCCTATTATAAAATTTAGCCCATATACCTGAAAATGTATTTTTAATTTTTGATATAAACGGTGGTAAATGATCACCAACGGCAAGCGGTCCTCCGCCCATGGACACCTCTGTCCCTGCAGAGCCGCAGGTGGGTTACCGGCCTTTATGGAATAAAATCACATTTCATATCACTCATCAATGTTTCGGCCTTAATTAAAATCATAATACATAAATTATTTACGTTTCCAATTAATTTTAAGATAGTTGTAATCCAATTTCAGTGTTATTTTAATATTAATTATTATAGTAAAATTATACAGCCAATAATTTAAAATCATGAAACATTTTGTTTATTAAAATACATGTGTTATATGTTGAATATATCAAGTATTATTTAAAAATCAGTATAAATGAATTAAATAGGTATAGTTCCAGCTTCATATCTTTATTAACAGTGGATGACGCTTTGAAAGCACAATAAAAAGTAAGATTAGAATAGCCTTGCGATTACACCGTCAAGTTTTTATTTTCAGGACACAGTGGTAATTTCTGGAAGCTTAAAACTACTCGATGCCATAAACCGTTTGAAGATGACCATGAAACGCCTTCCCAGACCTAGCTTCGACAGTTCAGCGCCAGAAAAGGAAAAGGACGGAGAAGTTATGGAAAACGCCAAGTGTGTTGTTGCTTTAATATCAGTTTTCTATTTTTACGACCGTGAACACATGATTAGATGAACACATATTAGATGTAGACCGTGGGATTGCTATAGAACTTTGCCGATTGTAAGAATTGAAAACGGCAATGTTGTCCCCTTAAAACTGACAGGCTCGCTTTAGATTTTTGTTATGAAAAACTGTTGATTGCCTTTTTAACCCTTGACAAAAAGAGTGGCTGTCTGTCTGTAGCGTATAATTAAAAATTTCCATAAAACTAATTGATCCTAGCTGTAATTATTTATTAAGATCTGTTCATACGTGATAGTCTATAATATTTTTATGGAAAATGAAAGTAATTGTTAAAAAATAATAATGTTATCTGGAGTCTGTCGAAGAGACTTCTTTAAAGTAAAATTTATGGACGATGGGTGGAGCTAGTCACCTAAATTAATGATGAATCTTTTTTAGTTTTTTTCCTTTAGTTTGTTATTGTGTTCACCGATATGAATCTTTGGTTCTGATATAAAAATGATATAAATTAAAAAAAAATGCAAAATAAGACGCGGATACTCATACAATATTTTGTGACTTCCAGGAATCTATTGAATGAGACGTCTCGCCTGGTGAGCCAGGTGACCTCATCCGAGGAAGACATCCTCACGTGGGTGATGTACGGTCCCATCACGAAGCAAGTTATCAAGGCATACGAGGCACTGGTCACTTGCATAAGGTAACATATAATCATAATTTATTTAGAAACCTTACAACACACTATAAACTTAATACTTTTCTCGTTTACACGTAAAATGATAAAAGAACAAAAATTTGTTACATGTGTTTTAGATGATATATGGCGGATAACCTGGCAGTAGACTTGATGATAAGAAATCGTCACTGCTCATGGACAACGCCACCGCAAACTGCGTTTTTCTTATGGCTTAAGCGACAAGCTTATTTTGATTACTTTGAACTAATTTAAAATCAACGCATTCAACCTGTCTTTACATCGTAAGAAAAGATTGCCTTCAAGCCCTACTATATCTGTGTGTAAATAGAAATAAATTTATAATTATTACGGATCATAGTGGCTTTTTGGTCCTATGTGATAAACATTTTCTTTGACATCTACATATTACTCATAACGAAGAGATAGCGTTGAACATTCCTACGTTTCATTCTTACAGGAAGAGAGGAAACGAGAGGCAGCTACTTCAAAATTCAGAAAGAGATAATGCGAGCCCGGAACCACCCAAAAGCCATCTTCAGGCGCAGTGAGTGTTCAATTTGATTTTTATTTTAGTTTTGAGTTCATTTAAAAGACGTTGCATGCTTTATTTCGTTTCTTAAAAGAGACATCTATAAGAATAGATACTAGAGGGAAATAATAATGTCCTAGGATCGATTTGGTGAATCTGTGGCTTCGCAACCCGGCCTGCAAGCAAAACGTTAAGAGCGAAGCCGTTCGAGCCGCCGAAGACATCATCCTAACGGGAGAGAAGGTATGCTGCCGTCTCCATCGCAGATCAACGTCTTCTCGAACTTCTTCTTAAGAGGCTGATATAACATTTCAATATCTCATTCGTTTTACAAATAACGTTGCTAACACTATTAGCAAAGGCTACTATATATAATAAAATAAATGAAAAAAGAATTATTCAATATTACATAAGACAAAACTGAATATTTGATGAAAAATCTCTCGATTGTAACATATAGGGACTGTAATACATACTAAATATATAGTGTATAGTAAATTGAAAGCTCATAAACGTAGAGACAAAAAGTATTTTCAAAAGTATTGAATTCCAGGTATGCGAAGATCTGAAAGACACGGAGAAAGAAGAGATGCTGCACGTCGTTGTTGACTCTAGGGAACTTCTCAAAGAGTGTTCGGTTAAATACCAGAGCGCGAAAGCCAGGTATGAGATGGGGACTGGTGTTAAGCTAATCTAATACAAAAACCATACTTACTTATTAATAGAGCATGATATTTTAAATGGACAAAAACAAAATTTCTCTGTTCCAGTCTCCTATTGGAGAGATTGAGGGAGCTCAAAGGCATGCTGGAACGTGGCGTCGTGACCAGAGTGGTCGAAGAGTTCCTCGAAGAACAGCCACTTGAGGACATTGACAACATACGCAAAGAAAAAGGTTCCATTTTTATAGAAAAAGACTAGCCTTAAACACATCTGATGTTGTAGCTCATTTATTTTAATTCTTACGAACTATACTGGTTGATATTAAACAACCCAGTCTGAAAATGACCCGAATAATTATAAATTATAATTTATAAGGTCTCTGGGAAGGCTTGTCAGTGGCCAAGCGAGTGTCTTAATACCGCCGCACCCGCGGGAGAGCCATGCTGAAGCATATGCTAATGCACTAATTGGGTTAACTTACCACACAGATGACCCGCCTGCTCCGTTGTCCGCCATAAAAAATACTAACTACGAATTAGGATAAATAAAAGAGTACTTAATTATTTCTTCGTGTAGATGTAAAGCGTCGTGACCTACTGCTGGATAAGAAAATCGCCGAGCTGCTGGCGCAGATAAGCCGCGTCTCCCGCACCGCCAAGTTTGTGTCGGACACGACCACGGCGCCCGTCCGCCGCGACCTTCTCAACACCACCAAAGAGGTTCTCTCATATTCTTTCACGTTATCTAATTGAACACAAGTTTCAACACTCTTTGTCACGATCAGTAATCTAAGATCACTACTCAGTCAAAATAACATGACGTTCCGTTCATAGACAGCGACCACGCCGACCGCCACAAGGTTCGAATCGAGAAATACTAATTTCTTAACATATAAATGCTTTAATGTTACACAAGTATGTGCTTTTAGTATTTGTACTTGGCCCATTAAATATATCAGTATAATTTTTACTTTTTCGGGCATTTGAAGTCGATCTGTTTAATGAATAAACGCTTTTGTAATGATTCGTTTGAATGATGTGGACAGGTGGAGCTGCTCGCCCCGTCGCTCGTGAAGGCTGCTCAGGACTCGGTTCGAATTCAAGATGATGTAAGCTTACATTCCTGTTTTTATTTTTTTATTGAACTTAAAAAATAAAAGTGTGATGATAGTACATGATTGCAAACAAAATTCTTGACTCAAGAATTTTGTCAAGGATAAGAAATGATATACAATGAGCTAAAAATAAAACTGTACAACCATTAACATTATCATCAAATCAAAGAATTTATCAAATAATTTTGTAAATTCTTTGATTTTGACACCTTGCTAACTGTTTCAGGAAGCCATAGACAATTATCGCAAGATGGTAATGGAATATGCGAACTCCTTGGCGAGGGTCCGCGAGCTATGCGATCGCGCGGTTGATCCTATGGACTTCGCTCAAGCGGCCGGTATGACCCGTTCTTTACCATACTTTTTTATATTATAGAGGACAACGGAACAGGTGGGTCCTATGGTAAGAGAACGCTGTCGCCCATTGACAACCGCCCCACAGTTCACGCATTGGTTGTGTTGCCGGCTTTGTACGCCAATTAAGCGGCGTTTTTAAGGGCCTCCGATATCCTCACTAACTCATTGAAATACAGTAGAGGCACCGTTTGAAGTACAAATACCGTTTCACGCTTAGTATTCTGTGAGGCTGGTATCACTTCAGACAAGCCGGTCCAGTTAGCGCGCGCCCGCATATGCTTCAGCTTGGCTCTCCCACGGGTGTAAACTGTACTTATGAAAGTTATCATTACTTGGAATGGAATTAAGAGTTGGTGCGATGGTCAGGATTTGTTAGCAGATACTGATCTCATTAGGGAGGCCCTAGTTACGTGGTCAAAGCGCGTATCCATTACAACCAACAAGCGATCTCTTCAAATAATTCAAGTAAGACATAATACGATTGAAAATCACATGTTAAACGCCAATTTTATTTGTTTCTTTAGTTTAGTTTATTCAAAAATGAATAACCAGGGTAAGTCTTGGATATATTGAAGTGAATCGTGATTCTGTAATAGTGCAATCTCATTTCAGTTGAAACGATGGCCCGCATCAAAGAAGTCTCGAAGAACGATCCGCAAAAGGCTGCACACTCCTCCACCGTTATTCGAAGGTAACCAACAACGCCAAATGTTTTCATTTCTTATGCTATACGGCAACGGAGCGAGTGAGTTCCTATGGTATCAGTGCCGCACTTGGATAAACAGGGCGCAATCCGCGCTTTGGTTGTGCTGGATTAACTTTGGTTGTACGCCGCTTGAGCGGTATAACTTGAATTGCATATAATATATATTTCATACATCCTCACTCACTCAGCGAAATAGTACTGTTTCACGCAGGTATTCTGTGAGACTTACATCGATCGAATAAATAACCAATTTTTATTTAGGCCGCGGATCGAACCCGATATCTTTCGCTTCGTGGTAGGTTGAAAAAATCTTCATAACTTAGAAGAGGTACAATTGGTTCATTGGCTTATACATTACTAAGGATGTACCGAAATATTTATTAGGTATACATCAGTATATATTTAAATTGGAATCGTTCGCTACAGGCTGGGCAACCGCGTGGTGGAGGCGGGCATGTCGAGCGTGAGCGTGCAGAAAGACCCCGAGCTGCAGCAGACCCTCGCCGCCATCAAGAGTAGCATCGACAGCGCACACGACGCCAAGACGGACCTCGCCGCTGAGGTCAATTGAATACTATTGCGCATAATGGAATACAACTAGCAAACGATTATTTGATTGATTCATTTTGAAAACTCTTTTTTCTCTCTTAAATTTAAAAACACATAAAACTTATGTGGGATATATAGATTTGAAACAGCAATGAAAAGTGTATCGTCATAAGAGCGGGTGATTTAGGCTAAACTTACTCAATATTCATATCCGTCACATCAATTCTGTTCCAGATTATTCGGAAAACAGGAGAAGTTGAGTCTGCTCTCGGCGGAGAGACCATCTTCCAGAAAGAGCCAGAGGCTGATCAACCCATATTTGTAAGAATCTCAATACTTCAAAGCTTTTGTTACATCTAATAGACAGGATTTAAATTTTAAATGATTGGTGCATTGTTTTGTCTAAAACAATGCACCTATTTAGATACGGTATTTTCTATGTTGGCAATAATTTACACAGAATGTATTATATTTTTTTTAATGTTAATGGTGGCAAACGATCTGGAGGCTCATCTATGGTAAGCGGTCCTCCGCCCCTGGACACCGCCAGAGACAGCCCTTACAAAGCCACGGATGTGTTGCCAGCCTTTATGTGGCGATTGATAATACTAATAAGCACCTCGTTGAGTTGATTTAATAGCAGTGGTTTGTTGTGTCAGGCCGCAGCCCACGGCTTGCACGCGGCGGTGCGGGAGTGGTCGGCGCGAGACAACGAAGTGGTGGCGGTCGCCAAGAGGGTCGCCGTGCTCATGGCCAGGCTGGCGCATCACATGTACAACGGTAACTGCGTCTTCCTTATAAACCTGTACTCAATACTATAATAGTTCTGATATGTTCGGCTTACTTTGTACTGGTTAGATTATATTTACTCAAATTCATTATAATAGTCAATTATTGATGTGATAAACATGGATTGGGATTCTGTCATACACGTTTCGGGCCTAGTACAGACTCCAGCTATCTCTATTTCTGGACCTAACTATAAAAAAGTAATATTTTTTAAACACCATTGTTTACTTTTGTGCTGTTCTCTTTAGAGTGAGTTTTTTAAAATGATTTTGTCCGATAACAAAACAGATCGCAAGGCGGAGCTGATATCCACGTCCAAGGAGATAGTGTCCAAGTCGCACGAGGTGGCGGCACTCGCGCGCAGGCTGGCCTTGGAGTGCACGGACTTGCGGATTAGGAACGTACGTACCTATTCAGATAGTTTAGGTGTAACAGTGTAGGTGATGGCGCCTTACTTTGCCATTATAACGATAAGCTAAATATTTTTATCCCTCACTAGCTGGCATTTGTTGTTGCAAAAATGTGGCTATATTTACCATAAAGCGGGAGGTATCGGGATCGAATCCCGTTTCGGTCAATTAAAATTTAATTTATTTATTCAGTCTCTGAAGGGCTTGACAGTGGCCGGGCGAGTGTCTTAATACTGCCGTACCGATTCAATATGCGTATAAATAATTATTTTCCTTAGGTAAATTTCTTTTTTTATTGCAGAACTTGCTGCAAGTATGCCAAAGAATCCCTTTGATCAGTGGACAACTGAAGATGCTAACAACGGTCAAAGGTTCAACGCTTGGAAAGCAAGGTATTCTTAATAAAAATAAAAATTAGCATTTTCATTGTTCATTAATTTCCATTTTAATTACGTAACAGGCTCCGAGGAAGACATGGAAGCCATGAATATGCTTGTGGGCAACGCACAGAATCTTATGACCAGCGTAAGTTATATCTATACTTAAAAATTATAGTGAAGCACCTTCTAGTTCCTATTGACGTTTAAAAAGTACATCACATAGTATTAAAATGTTTGATGTCACCTGTGGTCAGAATTTTTGTAAGTAGAGAGGTATTAAAATTACATTACAAAACTATAAAGTGTTAAGAAGCTTTTAGTGCTTTTTTAAACTAAACCATCCTCGTCGCCGGTTTTATTTACCTTTTTAAACACTTTAAAACAGAGTATACTACAAACCTTAGTGAGAATTGCCATGGGGCTGTCCATGGGCAACGATGATTTCTTAACATCTTCGAATTAGCCTACCATTCACCATATTATATTTCATTAATAAACTCCACGTTCATTTAGGACCAAGGATGCTACATACATACGTACAAGGCACCTAACATAGCTTTATTAATATTCAATGTTACAGATACAAGAGATAGTGAATGTTGCGGAGAGCGCCTCGGTGAAGATCATGTCTCAGCGAGGAAGGAAGATCCGCTGGGTCCGGCGGAACTACTATTAAGCAAAACCAAAGTTGTGTCAAACATTCCCTCTTACCTATCAGCATCAACCTAAAGTCCACTGCTGGACATAGGCCTTCCCCAAAAACGCCCACCTATTACAATCTTGAGCGATCTGGATCCAGCAGTTGCTCGCGACCTTCACGAGATCGTCTTTCCATCGCGTGTCTGGACGTCTCATTTGCGTTTTCCGGAACGCCGTCGCCACTCGAGAACCTTTCTTCCCCATCGCTTGTCGGTTCGTCGAGCGATGTGGCCAGCTCATTGTCACTTCAACTTGCTAATACGGCGGGCAATGTCGTTTACTTTGGTTCCCCTGCGGATAACCTCATTTCTGATATTATCTGGCAGCGAGACTCCGAGCATTGCCCTCTCCATACCTCGCTGAGTGACTCTGAGCTATTGTCTCACTAAATTAGATCTTTGCTCTGTTTCCTTTGTGCCACAAAAAAACAATGTTTAAGACACTATATGTAAGCAAGATTTAAAAAGATATTTTTACAATTGTTTATTTATATTTTATAATGTGAGTTACGATTCTACACTTTAATTATTGTGTAACGTTAAATCAAAAAAATAAATTTTATGTCTACTGATTTATAAGTATGTATATTCTATTAAGATATAATATGAAAGTAGATATATTTTTATAGATTATTTTTATAATAAAAAATTATATTTTATTACAAAAGATGTT
>DWCF01007335.1:0-10849 GCA_018230265.1 Delias oraia | reverse complement strand
ATAAATGAGTTAACGAATAAAATTGTTACAAATTAATTTATTTATGGTATAGCGAACAACGGAGTACGTGGGTCTCCTATATGGTAAAAGAAAATGTCCCTCCATGGAGAACTACGCAACTGTCCGCGATTTGGTTGTGTTGCCGGCTTCCTCACTCACTCAGCGAAATACAGTACAAATACCGTTTTACACTGAGTATTAAAGGAGCCCGTGGTATTACTTCGGACGAGCCGGTCCAATTAGTGCGTCAGCATGGTTCTCCCATGGAAATATTGTAGTGATACTTTAAACTGATAATATATTTGACTTAAAATTATTAACTAAAAGAGAATAATTTTAACTTAAGATTATAAAACTTCGATGTCAAATATAGAGATACTGATGCTCCAAATACGAAATAAATACAATTGATTAACAAAGTTAACAAACCGAGCTCTCTGATGCTGCATTACTAGCTACGTCACAAAATGTTTTGCCATAGTTGACATCTCCATTAAAATAGGCATTTGTCATTGTTGGCACCCACATTGTATATCCCGTCGAGCTGTACGATAACAATGTAAGTAATCTTAATAAATCGAAATAGAAAAAACATTGATCAATCAATTAAAGTTGTTCCTTGCCTATTAACTGTTGATTGATTTAATTGTTTTTGTCACCGATTTGTTGCGTGGTAGACCTTTACGGGCCTCTGGCATCATCACTCAGCAAAACTAAGTACAGGTACTTATTCACGATGGTATTCTGGGAGACCGGGGTAACACTCCGGACCATTGACTTACTTTCACACGGGTAAAGTGTTAAAAAATTTGCCGGCCCTTCCAAATACCGAGCAAATTATAAATTTGATTTAAACAAGGGATCGAACCCGCTACTCACGATTTAACAGTAGCTTAGACAAAGTAAATATTATTAATAACTAGACATTTTAATACAAATTCGTGTAACGGAGATATTATTACATAGAACTCGTAATATATATACTTACGTCATGTAAGCGCAGAGTAGAATATAGTACAGTATAAGAGAATTCTTTAAAAGCGGTGGTTTAAAAAGAGGTGCTGTTTTATTCCATACTCTTTTACAAATCGATCCTTGCGACTCTAAAGAAACCATTGTTTCTTCAAGATGTAATGATGAAATCTTAAAAATATAAATGTGAAAATTTATTTAAAATACATTTATTTTAATTTCGCATCAATTTCAATTGGTTAGAATAAATACAGTTTACGGAGCGCTTAACATTTGAAACAAATAATTCGGTTAGCAACGTTTGAAATTAAAATATCAATATTAAATAACAGATTACATAATACATGCAAATTGAGTGAATTTTGTTGATAGACTAATGATAAAAAAAATTAATATAAATATTTTTAAAATGGTTTAGCGGGCTATGGAGCAGGCGGGTCTCCTCAATGGTCAGATCACCTCAGAGATCACCGCTTCATGGACAATGGCGCCGCAATCCGCCCTTTAGTTGTGTTGTAGGCTTTTTACGCCGCTTTAACAATATAATTTCATAATTGATTAATCAACTTTAATCGTTTTATTTAAACTTACTGTAAAGTCATCTGATTTCTTATTCCATCTATGCATAGTTCTTAACACTTCAACTGCCTCTTTTTCACGATCCATACTAAGTAGGAATTTTGGACTTTCGCTTAAGAATAATATAGCAACTGTGCCTATTAATCCTGGTAAACTTATTATCTGAAGGAGAAGCCGCCACGGTCTGTATTCCAAATGTATCAATGGTAGACTTATACTGAAGGTAAGTTGAAGTATGGGTAGTGCCACAACTGCAAAACATTGAAATGTAGTTAATTTTTGTTGTTAAGACGTAACAAAATTATAACCAAGATTGTTTACCATATTACTGCAATAATATATTATAATACGGTATTTATGTATGAATGCTTCTTACATAACTATTCATAACTTTGCATAAAATACAATACGAACTAAACACATATAATATCTAAATACTATGTATTCTAAACACTCTATTATATATCTAAATATAATATATAATATATCTAAACACATAATATCTATTGTGGACGAGATATATAGAAGTGACCACGAAAATTAAAGAAATTACACCTCATTTATTATCGGGATAATACATTGTTTTTATTATTCAGATTGTACTCACTGCTTATAATAAGTTGAACAAACATAGTGGCACTCGCCATGAGGAACATGAATTTGCTTCTATACTCAGATGGAACGCTTTCCCCAAGTAACACGAATGCTGCCGCATTTGCTGACGAAGAACTAAATAAAAAACAACTCAATTAAACACTATCTTTTTATGGTATAGCGGACAACGGAACAGGTGGCTCTTCTATATGGTCAGAGAACACTGCCGCCTAAGGACAACCTTGCCATAGTCCGTGCTTTGGTTGTGCCGTGTTAAAAACAATACAAGACCGTTATACGCTGAGTATTCTGTGAGCCCAAACCGAAAAATGAATCAGTTGAAATCATTTAAATTTGTATATAATCATTAAATCATATATATTTGTACTTACAAACTAGCTGACATGAGTTTGAGTGCGGCGAGAGAGGCGTACGTGGGTGCCATACTTGCCGCAAGACTCCATAAAATGCTAGCTGGCATCGCCATTAGCAATGTCTTTTGTCGTCCAATAGTATCAGCACTCAAGCCCCAAGCGTACGAAGAAATCATCACACCTAAAAACACAATAAAGTTATGTAACGAGTCCTATTTTACACTACCTATAAAAGGCTGTCAGCGCACCCGCGGCTCTGTAAGGGCTGGAGGTATCCATGGGTGACTGTTTATCTTAGCCGAGCCTCCTTCCTGTTTTCTACTGTTTTCATAAAAAAATAAGTAGAATTGAGATTGGTTCTTTCAGAAAATAAACATGATAGGTAAAAAAATTATCCCATATATATTTGTTTTAGTATTGCGAAGTTGGGAAAAATTAAACCTTCATTTGAGCCTCGTAACTAAGTCGTTTTATAATCCTACCACAAAGCGAGATGTATCAGGTTCGTATCCCAGTCCGAACAAAAATAAATATAATTAAATTTATTCTTTTTGTGGAAGGGCGGCGGACGAGCGAATATCTTAACACTGTCAAACCCGTGCGAGAGCCAGGTTAAATTATATACGGGCCAAGGGCTCACCGAATACTCATCGTGAAACGGTCCTTGTATTATGTTACGTTGAGTGAGTTGGGATATCGGAAGCTCTTGGAATTATGACTCTATAGCGGCGTATAAACCCGGAATCAGAAACAATGTACTGACTGAGGCGCGGTTGTACATGGGCGGTGATGTTCTCTTATATGATAAGAAACCCTCCTGCTCTGTTGTCCGCTACACCTAAAAAAATTTGGCGAAGTGAAACGCTCACCGGAACTATTAGTAAATAAATTAATACAGTAACAGACGTAAAAATAAGTATTTTACCAATCAGTGGTATCGCTGAGAGCAATCCTTGTTGTGACGTAGATAAACCCAAATCGCAAGCAACATCAGGTAGTACAACGGAAAAGCCAAATATGTCGATATACATTGCCAATATCAGCAAACAGCATGTCAATAATAAACAAATGTTGTATTTACCGAAACCTGCAATTATATCAGATATATAAATCTAAAAGGCTTTAGAAATACGTCCTCATTCTTCACAAATATAAAGAAATTAAAAATAATTAATAAATTTATTTCCTTAAAAGACAATCAGTGTATTTTAAAGCTTACCGGTCTTTTTTAGTGCATCCTCAAAATCAATCTTTTTATCCATTTTGTAAAATTCCAAATTACCTATCTAATGTCGTTGCCCTATGCCTTCTGAGTAAATAATGTTGAAATTACCACTAATATAGATATATTTATAACAAAAGTGATAGCTGTTAACATAGATCAACATAGTTACAGAGTTTTTAATCTATTTATTTTACAGGTTTCGTAGCTCTCTACGAGAACTACGTGACCTCAACATAAAACAAACGGATATATTAAATGCTTTAGTTTTTACTTGACATTCTTTTTTTTGTGCTATTTGTTAATCTTACATAAAATTGAATTGTTAATAATTTTGATAATTAATAACATTGCCGCTACGTGACTTTAAAATAAAAAACAAATGTATATAATAATTTGTATTAAGTCGTCCAAATTTAAATGTTTTCACTTGAGATCTTTTAATTTGAGGTAATATTAAGTAATTCTTTCATAAGCTCTATAGTACTAGACTCTATAAAATCGAAGATAATGCCGTGTCGTAAACATGACATTTGCTGAAGACTTGGTTCATTGCTTCACGTAAGTTTACCTACTTCACATGTAAAATTTTCTACTTTGAAAAATCTTTCTTCAAAACATGACAGGCCAAAACTAAAGTCGATATTAAAAGAATTGAAATCTATTATTTTCACGTTATAAAAAAGAATAGAAATCATTGCCTTATCAATGCAGAAAAGTACTTCGTACAACAAACAGACATACAAATTAATGTAATTATTAAATATAACATTTAGATATCTTTCATTTGTATTAAGTGGCACTAGAAGGGACGGAGTGGTGTTTACCAATACTGAT
This sequence comes from Delias oraia, assembly GCA_018230265.1. Classification (NCBI taxonomy): domain Eukaryota; kingdom Metazoa; phylum Arthropoda; class Insecta; order Lepidoptera; family Pieridae; genus Delias; species Delias oraia. Next base: position 6,271 of record DWCF01007335.1, on the reverse strand, counting down.
ACGCAATTTGGGAAAATTTACTGAGTCAATTATACAATATATCTAAAGAAGTTTGAACTATATAAATATATATATTTAATATATAATCAGATCAGTGAAATAGATAAAAAGTATTTTTTATATTTTAAGTGTAATTTTACAATTGTGTGCCAATTATATCAGTAACTATATTACTGTGGGAAAATGCTGGTGGTGTTTACACTACATGTACGCAGAAGCGAGGTATTCAAGTTAATTATAAGCTGGATCTTATTACAGCAATTAGAAATACTACTAAAGAAATACGTTTGGGAGAATGTAATATATATACGAAAAATATAAATAACTTCGCCATGAAAAGCAACATTCATGATCGAAACATTCGAAATAAGCATAGACTGGTTTTACCAGTAATCCGAAGTAAGTAATTATTTTAATGCAAATACGCTTTCAAAATAGGATCCCAGATTTATAATCTCCAAAATCTTTCTGTACATAAATTAAAAAAACTGTTAAGGGACGTTGCGGTAAAACACATGATGTTAATGATTTTGTAAATGATGTCATGCCTTGGGAATGAGATGTTCATGTCAGGCATTCACAGAGCAAATTTGTGTAATAATTTAACTGTCTCAAGGAAGCTAGAATATAAAATCAGTCAATAAAGAAAAAAGAGTTAACTAAACAAAATTTCATAAACGATACTCAGTGTGAAACGGTACTTGTACTGTGTTTTGCAGAGTGAGTGAGGATATCGGAGGCCCTTAAAGATGCCGTTTAAGTGACGTAAAAAGCCGGCAACACCATATACGGACTATGGCGTGGTTGTCCGTGGGCGGCGGTTATCTCTATATGGTAAAATAGGAGACCCACCTGCTCCTTTGTCCGCTGCACCATAAAAAAAGGAAGCAATGACAAAAAATAAGTCTTTCTCTCGTCGCGTCTTATGAACTTACTTTCTAATTATAAAAAATTCATGTATGGCACGTTTTTTTTATACCAATCTTATAATCTTATCACAGAGTAATTTCAACAATGTCGCGTTATCTGTTTCTTAAAACAACTTATTTGCCTTATATTATGTTAGGCTTTATATTTGGCCTAAACAGATTTATATAAATTCTTAAATAAAACACGGTAATTTCTAGGTATACTTTAATTTTTGTCACATTCGATAGACTCTGTGGAGTCGCAGGCATTACAGGTTTTTTCTTTAATATCGGATTTCTTACCATCCGCTGGTAAAAAGAAGGCTGTTATCAAACCCACTGAAATATTAATTGTATTATTATTTTTTTATAGAAACGGTGGCAACCCAGCAATAGGGTCACCTGGATTAAGCGGTCATTCGCCCATAGCCGTTGCCAGGCCGCGGATGCGTGATCGGCCTTTAAGGGATTGGTACGCTCTTTTTGACAATCGCTAATTTATATGTAACATCGAGGTTGGTATTTTAAATATTAACGCAAGATTCAATATTTAAAATTCGAATTTTTGGTTCGATTTTGAAATTCCTAATTATTTACCAAACCACCCGTGGGAGGGCCATGCTCAAGCATATGCGGACACATTAAATGGGCCGGTTCGTCCGAAGTGACACCACGGGCTCACAGAATACTCAGCGTGAATCGATACTTGTACTGTGTTTCGCAGAGTGACTAATGATATCGGAGGACCTTAAAAGTGGCGTAAAAAGCAGGCAACACAACCAAGGCGCGAACTTTGGTGTGGTTGTGCGTGGGTGGCGGTGTTCTTTTACCATATAGGAGACGCAACTACTCCGTTGTTAGCTATACTATAAAAAAATCTTGTATTTAAATATATATTTTAAGTTGAAGTATTCTTTTAGTTATTTATTTTACTCACTTATTCCAAGCAGGACATATGATACAAGAAGGGTGAAGCAGTGATTTGATAAAAAACTGGCAATTATTTGTACGCTGATGAAGCCAAACCCACGCGCCACCAGAACTGAAAGACAAGTCGCCATGCCTCTGACCAGGCATAAAAATATTTATTAATCGTGTATTCTCCAATTCTCTCTTCTCTATTAAAAATTCCTTCTAGGACGTTTATACATCATTATTCTTCTTCTTAAAACATAATGGCGATACTTATAATGAATTATCTTAAAAATTACATTAAGATATTGCAAATACGATTTGTAAAAGAATAAATATTGACGTTGTTTTTATATATAAAAATTTCTATTAATTTCATTATGTTTAGAAAGTATACTATATTTACAGTACTATATTTACTATATAAGGTCTTATATATATAAAATCTTTATTAAACAATCATAGTATACTTTTCTTAATAGCGTGATATTGCTATTTTAAAATTAAGATGAGATTTAATACGGAAAGTTGTATTTTTCTATTACCATTTTTGTGTATATGAGAAACATTTTTTTTAAATATTTGAATACAAACCTTAGATATGTTGGATTCAATTCAACCAGATATGTGTTGATATTTCCCAAAATCAATGCCACATAGGGAAAGATGAAAAAAAGTATGATGCTTAACATTGGTATTCTGACGAATAGAAGTAAAAATCCACTGGTAGTTGTTACAATGAATATTATTAAGGTCGTTGTCTTTTTCCCCAGAGGTCCAACTATGAATGTCAGCATAAGGTTCAAGGATCCACAAAGACCCGAATATACCATAACTGCATATAGCGTTTTTGGTTTTATAATATCATCGCAGTCGGTTTGTAGTGAAACAGCTGTCTGAAAATGTGCAAAGTTGTTTTTAAATGCAAAAGCAGCAGGATTTATATATTATATGTAAATTATACTGCAAGTGAATTTAAATAGAGAACTTTGATTCTTTGTTATAACTTGTCAACTTTGTTATAACAAGTGGTTTTATACGTCTACCATGCAGCCAGAGGTATCGGGTTCGAATCCCGGTCCGGTCAATTATAATTTATTCTGTCTCTGGTCAGTGGTCGGACGAATGTCATAATAATATTGTGGTAACCTCATGGTAGAGCCGGCTAGGACGAAGTGAAACGGGCTCACAGAATACTTAACATGAAACGGTAATTGTTCGGAAGATATCGGAGGATCTTCAAATTATATCGCCTAACTGGGGTAAAAAGCCAGCAACACCAGCGTGGATTGTGAGCGGCGGTGATCTCTTACCATAGGAGAACCCACCTGCTTCATTATCCGCTATATCATTAAAAAAATGTCAAAAAGTAGACATAAAATATTCAAAACGATCCGCAGAGTGGTGAGCGATGGTATTAGAAGAATTCTTCGCTTAAACTTTATATTTCCGTATGAGAATGTGTCTTACGTCGTTTATGTACTGAGTGCGTTGTGCTGCGGCACTGGCGATTTCGCAGAAGGTCTTGCCAGCTGTATTCTCATCGTTGAAGTATGCATTAGTCACTGTCGGGATCCACATTGTGAAGCCCGTTGATCTAAAATAAATACACATATTTAAACTAATTTATTAAATATATATGAGTTTTATCATCTTACATCGAGGCTGTACAAAGGTTAATCTGTATCAACTTGATGTATGTCGTTCAATAACTGAGGAACTTTCGCACTGTGTGGAATCAGCTGCAAATGTATTTACAAACAAATACGATTTGGAGACCTCCAATAAAAGAGAGTGCTTATTCCTAAAAAGCCGGCAACGCATCCGCGCCCCAGTAAAAGCTGGAAGTATTGATAAGCGAAGAACCGCTAATCCTGGGTGAGCCTTCTGATCATTTGCCTCCCTATTTTCATAAAAAAATTAAATATTATAGTCGCGAAGTAAATATAATTTAATTTGCAAATTTTTTTTAATAATCGGGAAAATATAATTATACTATGAATATTTATTATACTGAATTACTTATTTAGTGTAACTAACACAAATTAAATTTATTTCTAAATTTTTTCTTCTTATTATTGTAGTTCCATGGAAATGTATAAAATAATTTAAAAATGCAAAAATACAGCCTTATTTTGCGCGTCATTTTATAAAATAATAACTTACGTCATATAAGCACATAGCAATATGAAGTAGAGCGTTATGGAGTTTTTAAGTAAGGGCGGCTTGAAAAGGGGCGCAGTCTGGTTCGAGATTCTTTTCAATAGAGACTTATTCGTTGAAGACGTCATTTCTGATTGATCTAGGTATATTGAAGTTACCTAAAAAAATATAGATTTTTTTATAGCATAGCTGAAAACGGAGCATGTAGGAACCGTGCCACAGTCCGCGCATTGGTTATGTTGCCAGCTTTTTACGCCACTAAAGCCTTATTTTAAGGGCCTCCGATATCCTCACCCACTCTGAGTACTCTGTGAGCCCGTGGTACCACTCCTGACGAGCCGGCCCAATTATTGCGTCACAATATGCTTCAGCATGACTCTCCCACGGGTGAAATATTATTGGTGAAATATTAATAATTTTTTTATAGATTTACATCAATATTTTAACAGAAAATAGTAAAAATTAACTTATTTACATAACTATACCATACTATAAGGGGGACGCCTATGTCCAGTGGATTTTTTACGGCTGAAATGATGATGATGATATAACAAGGCATGATTTATATCATGATTTAAATTAAAGTTATTATTTAATAAATAAACAAATGGCACAGCAAAGCCATTGGGAATAAGTACTAAAACATGTGTCAGTTTTAGGTAGGTTTTTTGTATGTGATTTCTAATAAAAAGTCTGTTTTAAAATAATATAGTTGATAAGAAAACCGTTATTATTCCATTTGTTCTTTATATGTTGTATGAACGCTAAAGTTTATGTTAATTATTAAGTTAACATGAAACTAAGAGCACCTCTACTAAGATTTATCAGTTAAGTTATTGTAAGACTGGTGAATTAAGTATTGAGAATGTAGCATAGGAAGTAATTCATCGGTAATTTAAATTTTTAAAGTTCTGCGCGCGAGTTCAATCTCGCATTCAAAGGCATGTCCTTTTAAAATTTTATTTTAGTGATAAATTCAAATTTAAATAAACATTAATTCAAATAGTGGCACTCTTGCAAGTCGATTTACAATTATTAGGAAAGCTACCGTAGGTTCGGCAGATATACCTCTACTCATAGGGTTTATTTTTCTATTTTATAGACGATCCGCCTTGTCTGTGTAATCTACTTACCTTATACGTTTCTTTATCTTTTCCTGTGTTCCATTTGTACATTTTTTTCAACACTTCCAAAGCTTCGTCGTTTTTACCCTTGCTGAGGAGGAACTTCGGACTTTCTTCAAAGTATATCATACATATGATCATTAAAATACCAGGCAAACAGAGAGTTTGGAGGAGTAGCCTCCATGGTCGGTATACCAATTGGATCCACGGGATCTCGATGTGGAATGACAACCTGAAGATGCCAAGGGCAGGTACTGCAACATGCAAAATACAACCGACTCTATGCTTTTATCTATACAAATTTCTCTTTTTCTATAAATAAATATAAATCTATACAAAAAAGTTCAATTTGATTATAGTCTGAGAAAATCTTTTTATTAATCAAAAATACATTTATAAAAATAAGCTAAATTAAAAAAAATAAAAACAATATTTAATGTTAAATTAATTAAAATTAATATTTAAGCAACTTAGATATTTTACCCAGTTAGGATTAAATGGTGATAAGAAATGGCAAAAAATTAACCAGTTTCGTTCCCACCTGGTGTTTGAATTTTAAAGTTGATAATTTCAATGGTTTAAGAAACGAATATAACGATTATATGTAATTTGGGAGAAAATTTTAAAGTTACGTACTGTTATTGGATACAATAAAATAAAACCAGTGGCATTCGAAGCCTTCTTTATCAATTTACGCGATTATAATAATTATATTTTTTTAATGTAGTTTTTTTGTTTTATTATTAGTTCAAGTTTTTCTTTGATATTATTTCAAGTTACACATTTTGAACGCGGTGATCGATAAGAAAACAATTTTTTTTCAGCTGCATGTAAATTTGTCTTGCGAACTTTGTACAGTCGTAGAACGCTTGGCCGAATTGTACACGTATGCTGTATGGTAGGCGGAGTGAGATAAGATGGTATTAGATTTTATTTTCGTCACGGAATTTCTTGATACGGTCGCCGCACCCAAAGCCTGGGTAAAAGCTACGCAATAGTTAAACTAGTTAAAATGAAACTTACAACTTGTGCAAAGTTGTCCAATCATTGTTGAACTTGCCATTAGGAACATAAACTGACTTCGGTGATGGCCCGGAACGCTTTCCCCCATCAAAACAAATGCACACGTATTTGCTGACGATACACTAAAGAGGTATAACAAAA
>DWCF01007334.1:0-10849 GCA_018230265.1 Delias oraia | reverse complement strand
ACTTATGTCTGGGTGGAAGCACCTTAATAGCGCGTTTTATAGTCGCCCGAATGCGTGACGGCGCCATCTATCGGCGATTCAGCACACTGCAATAACATTTGACCGCATAACAACTACGTAATTTTTACTACGTACATTTAACTGACAATATCATTATTCATAAGGAAGATACAATTATTAAAGCACTTTTTATAGTATTTCTAAGATTTCCACACCATATTTCTAAGATACGTCATACTCATTAATAAAAAATGTCCTAAAAATAATTTTAATATTTAGATAAATTACACTAATTCTTATAAGCAACATGCAATGATTTCTTTTTAATTTTAAAACTTGATACTTTTACAGACTCCAGCTCTCTCAAAGGTTTTAAGATGTTTTTGAGAAATTTGCTAGTATATTTGTTAGTCATGTTAATCAAATTTGTATGCGCTATAATTTTAGTATAGATTGTACCTTTGTGAGAGAAATAAATTTTTTATTATTTTATCCGAATCCTACGAATGTGGGAACAAGGTCAAGGCCATTATGGGCTACTAAATACGCCATTCAAATCACAGCTCGCCCTATGCAGATGGAAGAAATGTATGTTTACGTTCCGATACCATTTTGTAATAGAACATTGTTATGAGAACCAGACTACTGACCACATATTTACTACCTGGCCTGTTATATGGCCTATTAAAACTTTTTGGCGGACTATTGAAACTTATTTTCGTAACTTTGAAACAATGATAACAATGATCTGACTTCGTAATATTTGCAAATAATCTGAAACTACCTCGTTCCTACTTTTTCAACTTAGGAGTGTCTTACTTGTGCGGAGCCTAGGATTGAGCACCTCGACTTACATGGTCTAGGGATGTTGGATATGCAATAAAGTATCAATATTTTTATTACAAAATATAAATATATCGGTCAAAAATAGAAAGGGGCAAATCGCGTCAACCAAAAATAGAAATATATAAAATATGGGTATTTGGTAAAAAAAGGACGGATTAAAAAAGTATTCCCTAAAAATTATTTCTATTTTAAGTATTAGAATTTATAAAAAATATCGGTTTTTATACCATTTCGATATTTGGAATTTTATATCGATACATAATAATATTAAATATCGCTCAGACATATGGACTCATTTAAAAAATACAATCAATGTAACGATATTTTTCAAAGAGCCTAATATGGGTATACGTACTCAATCTGCCGTTCGAGAAAGTCGACGCCAATGGTCTTCTTGTAATCGCGCGTGAAGGTGCCGCGGCAGTAGCGCTGTATCATGCTGGACTTGCCGACGCCGCCGTCCCCGACGATCACCACCTTGAGGGCCACCTCCAGCTCCTCCTCGCGCATCCTCCCAGCCCCGCACCAAGCATCAGTGCCCGCTGTCCACTCTGCAACCACATGAACACCATTACATTTTCTTACTATATACATTATTTACCATATATATTTCATATATTATACATATATTTCACCCGTGGGAGAGCCATGCTGATGCACTAATTGGGTCGGCTCGTCGTTGGGTCTCTTTTATGGTAAGAGAACATCGTTGCCCATAGACAACAGCGCCATAGTCCGCGCATTGATTGTGTTATCGGCATTTTACGCCACTTAAGCGGCATTTTTGAGGGCCTCCGATATCCTCACTGACTCAGCGTGAAATAGTAGTTGTACTTAAAATGGAGCTTCTACTGCGTTTCTCTGAGAAAATAACGATATCGGAGGACCTTAAAATGCCACTTAAGTGGCGTAAAATTTCGATAACTAGCGAACCAAAGCGCGGACAATGGCGCGGTTGTCTATAGGCGGCGGTGTTCTCTTACCATAAAGGAGACGCACCTGCTCAGTTGTCCGCTATACCATAAAAAAAATTACTTGGTTAAATGGGAATACATAAGAAACTTACTATTACTATTATTATATATATATTATTATTATTATTATATTATATCTATGCTATTATTGTAATCTACGTATCATTTCAATTAAAATTTACTAATCGACCCGGCAGACGACCAAAATATTGAAAATTACCCTCTATATTTGTAGTCGGATAATTTTTATTCTACTACTTTCCACGAACGCTTGAACTTCATACCATGGCATTAAAGTTTAAATTGACATTTAAGTATTGTTACGAATTTGTATGAGCGTATAGAAAAGTGTGAAATTCTTTTTTGTTTATGAAAAATTATTCATTTATTTTTTCAACTATGAACTAAAACAAAAATAAAATCATTTTTATACAAAATATATTAAATAATAAAGTGTTTAAAGACCTACGCAACAAAATCCTATCTATTCCAATAAGTGGGACGCGTTTTACAAAACTGTATTTGTTTATTCTGAGACCGGTTTTAAGGAGCACCTGTCTCTGATCACTTAGCCTGGTTTTACTGATTAGGCAAGTATTTAGCACCGGCTAGAACCTTTTTGCTTGCCGATTTTGTAATAAATATTTTGAATAATATTGAGACAGCCTTATGGGATTCTATTTTATTTCACTGTGAACTGTTATTTTGGTGACATTCATTTTTTTAAGTATCTTGGGCCGCACACCAAAACTCTGTGGAATCAGCCTGCAGAAGTATTTTCAAGTCAATACGATGCCGATACCATAAAAACGAGAGCGTACCTATGTCTACAAAGCCGGCAACGCACCCGCGGCGTAACTGGGGTTGGGGGAGTCCATGAGGGAGGACCCCTTATCCTAGGTGAGCCTCCTGCTCGTTTCCCTCCGGATTTTATTAGCAAAAAAAATATTTTATATGTCTTATCATAAAAATTACTGGTTATAATTATTTTTATATTGTATAATGTATGTATTGACAAAGGCCTATAAAATGACGCTGCAAGGTAGCACATATCGCGCTAAATATTGCCGAGTTTTTACTTTCGAGTTTCACCACAAGTCGAGCGGATTCCGCTCCGTCATGCTATTGAAGAGTTATTCCGGCTTGAAGAGGCGCGTTTATTTATACATTTGTGATTTGGGTCGTTTATTATGCCCACAGATGGTAGACTGTAGTCGTATTTTTGTTTTTGGCGCTCTTATCTGTATTGTTAGGATGGCTTTTTATGACAATTATACTCGTAACAGGTGGACGTCTTTAGGGAAGGCCTATGTCCAGCAGTGGGCTTGAATAGGATAATGATGATACTCTGTGCTACTACCGACTATAAATATAGTCGGTATTCGGACTGTTATAATTAACTATAAAACTTAGCTGCAAGGGAAAATATGAATATCTTAGGGAAAAATCAAATGAAACAATGGAATTTAATCACAAAGCTGCTTTAATTGTTTATGTATAACGAATTACCACAACAATATTTATATTTTTTTAAATAAAATTTGAATATATGAATAAAAACAAAATTACTAGTGTTCTGCTTTCCGCAACAGTAATTTGTGGTCTCCTTTAATTTAGTAGAGTATAAATCTTTTCAATGTGAATATTGGACAATTGGAAATTATGGATTATAGAAATAAAATTATTATGTGATAATATATAGATTATGTATATGTTAATAACTGATGAAAATATAAAATAATAAATAGCAATATACAATAATTAATATAATTTATTGCTATTTTTTTTCATTTATTTACTATAACTTTAAATCTAAGATATTAGTATATAGGGATACATTTACCTACGGTTACGAAACGACACAATAAAATGTTCTTTTCATACATTACACATATAGAAACTATATATCCCATAGCAAATTATACAGATCCGTGACATCTGTGAAAGTCACCAATGAAGGTTAGCTGTCAAGTATACCCCATATTATTTAATAATATGGGTTACATATTATTAAATAAGTCTAATAAGGTTCCAATTTGATTTTTTTTAATTTCAGACGCGATTTATTTATTTACACAGAACTCAAGCTGTAATCTAACATTATTAAATTTCTAAATATTCGGAGCTGTCAAACTTTCACTATACTAGGTATTTATACTTTTTACTTTAATAATTTATCATTATAATATTAGATACGTGAAAGTTTTGAAGATATGTCACTGATTAATGCGGCTATGTATAAATAATAATATTATTTATGTTTCTCATTTTTAACCTTTATCTCGCTTTTTTTTTTAAACCAGGTAGACATGAACCTCATTTTTTATAATCTTCGCTAAGCTATGATATATTCAGCGACAGTGATAAAATATTTTAGTTTATTTATTTTTTTGAAAGGGCTATCTGCTGCCGGCCATACTACCTTTACAGCGAGGACATGGGCCGCCTGAGCAGCCGGTCGGCAGCACATCGGAGTGAGTCTGGCGACATAGCTAGGTCCTGGCCTTCGTGTCCGAAGGAGGCGGTTTTTATCGCGGTCCCTACACAGAACTCTACCATCTAAGTTTATGTTATTAATTATTATCCTCTCGGGAGTCAATCAGCTTGTTGTTAGCTATTGTGATGAGATCATCCGGATCTTGTAATACGTGTCCGGGTCTCCATTACTTTATACAAAAAATCATACCAATGTAAGTGTAAGGAAGGAGTATATATATATTCTTTTTGGTTTAAAGAATATATAGTTGCTCAAATTGTTATTGTGAGAAACTGTATTACTTATAAATTAAATTATTGTTTTATGGAATTGGTGGCAAACGAACAAGAGACTAACCTAAGATAAGCGGTGCTCCGCCTATGGACACCCCTATCCCTTGCACTTTTATTCATTGCTAAAATCGCCCAATCGAGGTCAAGATCTTAAGATACTTCAAAAATTGCTTTATATGCCAATTCGCATACAGTTTTATTGATAGTTAATTTAATTTCAATAACGCCCCGATGCTTACCGAACAAAATTTAGGTTGATTGCCCGCTACTTTCGCTATATTCCAAAGGCACTCGCCATTGAAACTTTTACCCACATTTAAAAACATCGTAGATCATTAGCTAACATTTAAAAAGTCATCTGTTTTCGTTTCGTGCTAAAATGTCATACATGATTACACTACAAAGCTAATTTGAACTAAATTTATGCGTGGCCGGCAGACTTTGAATAAATATTATTCTATATCGAAGTTAGTTGAAGTACTGCTTCAACGTTATACTCTAATTTGAATACTAGTTATTTTCAAACTGGCACAGTAGATCTGATCGATGCGACGCCTTGACTCAGATACAAATGAAGCATGACAAATTACTAACATGCAATCGTACAGTAAACTGCCATTTGCAATATGCTCTAACTATTACATTGTGAGAACCATCTATCTAAGTGGTCTTTTATGTCTACCGCGAAGCGAGAGGCAGCGGGTTCGATCTTCGACCTAATAAAAAAATCATATTTTATTCGTCTTTGTGAGGACTTGACAGTGGCAGAGTGAATGCCTATTTTAACAGTGAACTATGGTGACGCACTAATTTAGCCAAAATGATACCAAGAGCTCACAGAACCGAGAAGACCACTTGTACTGTGTTTCACTTAGTGCTACAGTCCGCGCATTGGTTTTCGGCTTTTTACGCCGCTTGAGTGGCATTTTTAAGGGCCTCCGATATCCTCACTCACTTAGCGAAATACAGTAGAAGTACCGTCTCAACTACAACTACCATTTCACGTTGAGTATTCTGTGAGCTCGTGATATCACTTCGACGAGCCGACCCAAGTAGTGCGTCAGCATATGCTTCAGTATGTCTCTCCCACGGTTGAAAAGCTCTTGAAATAATACTGCTTATATGGCATAAAAAGCCGGCAACACAAACAAATCGCAGATTGCAGTGCGGTTGTCCATGCGGCGGTAATCTCTTACCATAGAGAAGACCCTGCTCCGTTGCCCATTATACCATAACAAAGCGTTAGTAATACTAATAAATTATAATGATAGCAACATCATCTGCGGTTAAGACAGAATCCAATGAAATTACAGATACAGTTACGGAATGCAAAACGCTGGACGCAGACCGGGGGAGATGATATTTTTTATCTGTGCGTATTCAAATGTTGACACAGATATCCACAGATATGCATATGAGTAACGGACGTTTTCGCAACTAAACGTTACCTGTATCGTAAATTATATAATTTATTTGCATTTGTTTTGTGGAGGTGAAAGCCGGGAATTGCTTTCATGAGATTTTAGTGCTTGTCGTCCGAGAAAGGGACTCTTTATTTGTCATATGGGGCGTGTTTATACTTCAAGACTACAGTTTCGGCCATCTTATACAATGTATGAAAATTCACACTTCTAAAACACACTTATTTACATTTCGTGAGGTGTCTATCTTGTATAGTTTACAAATAATTGTAGACTATTCTACATATGTTGAGAATTAATTGTATTTAAAGTTTTTGCAAAACCATATCCATCAAGACAGCTTAAGAAAAACATATCTGCGTCAATTTCGTAGACTGATTTTATCTATTTTAAAATGATTTGCAGATAACGGGACAGAATCTCTGAAAATATCACCGCCACCATAGGGAACGCAGTGTAATTTACGCTTTGGTTGTGTTTCCGGCTTTTTAAGTAATTCAAGCAACAAATTTGGCAAAGATATCCTGATTCCTCTTAAAAAAGTATTAGAATCCAATGGTATTCTGATAGCATGTAATGTCTCTACGTATGAGTTTGTCCAATTAGGACCTCATCAATAGCTTCAGCGTGGCTCTCCCACGGAGACTGTTTGACCCTCTCGCGGCCACTGTCAAGCACTTAAAAATTTCTTACCTAAAATATAAATTCTATTCAGACTGAGAATCGAACTCGATACACATGAAGTCACGGTCGCTTACAGGACCACCCGGCCACGATTCTCTAAAGACTAAAATACTTTGTACTTGCATTAAACCTTAAGTTTCTCTTCATGTACCTACTTCCTTATGACTTTTGATCCTACCTAAGCCAGTGCTAGCATTAGATGGTGAATCTCATTAATCACATATAATTACCATTTGCTTCCTTTCATTGGAAATATTTATTATTTATCACTTAGAACGTTGTCGTGTTTGAGGAAGTAATTATATCTTAACAAGATTAGCTATATCACTCATTTTAATCACTACTCTCATATGGAATATTGGTTACTTATCTTACGACCATTAAGTGACTAAATCCCTGAGTTCCATGTTTTATGGTGTAGCGGATGGAGCACGTAAGTCTCCTCTGTGGTAACAGTTCACCGCTACCCATAGACAATTGCGCCATAATCCGCGTTTTATTCGTGTTGCTTTATAATCGCTGAAGCGGTATAATTAAATAATATATAATTGTATAGTATTAAGGGCTTCAGATATCCTTATTCACTCAGTAAAACACAGTACAAGTATTTCATGCTGGTATACTGTGAGCCCGTGGCATCAGTCCTTATCGTACGTCAGCATGGCTCTCCCACGGGTGCGACAATTTTAAGAACTTCGCCCGGTCACTGTCATGCACTTCCAAATATTCCTATTTTTCGTATGGTTCTACAAGACTCTGCGGTTTCATTCATTTTAAACGAAGCCGAGATAAATAAATATTACTATTAGGGTAAATTTTTTTAAATAGCCATGTTGAATTATATATTTACATATTGGGACAGTTAAGCCCGGTTGTCCATGGGCGATAGTGATCAATACAATACAATACATTTATACATAACAAAAAATTTGCATGTATAGTTTATTTTTATTAATGAGACATATTTATTTGTTCTACACAAAGTTGGAAACAATTGGGAATTTGGACAACTCCTTCATACTATAGAACACCTCCAGCAACAACCACCGCTTCACTCTGGACTCATATATTGCGGTGGAAGCTGCATTCTAACTTGATCTCGCAATTTGTCACTAATATCTTAAAATAAAAAATATGTGTTTCAATCTTAGTTCAACATAAGTAATCTCTATCTATATGTGTTTTTTATATATTTTATTTCCTTTTAAATAAATAATGTTAATACATCCGCGTGAGAGCCATAACTACGCACTATTTGTACCGGAGCGTCGGCAGTGATACCACGAGTTCACAGAATACTTAACGTGCTTGTATTGTTTTTCGCTGAGTGGCCCTTAAAAATTCCGCTTAAGTGGCGTCAAAAGCCGGCAACACAACCCATTCAGGGACTGTGCTGCGGCTGTCTACGGGCGGCCCTGTTCTCTGACCATATAGGAGACATATCTGCTCCGTTGTCCGCTATACTATATAAAAAATGAAAAAATGTAAAATATTGTAAGATGTTTATGGACAGGTTGCGATGAAGCCACGAAAGCTCAAGACAGGTTTGACGACAGCCAACTCCATTATTATTATGATGAACGACTTTAATAATCCTCATTTCACAGAATGTCAAATTAAACATGGCGAAATAAAGAAAAGTGCAATCAATTCCAATGTTGGATACAGCAATATATATTTTTTATGGAAATGGTGGAAAACGTACAGCGTGAAACGGTAGTTGTAATTGAAACGGTGCTTCTGCTGTGTTTCACTGAGTGAGGATATTGGAGGCCCTTAAGAATGCTGCTTAGATGGCGTAAAAAGCCGGGAACACAACCAATGCGCGGACTGTTCCTGGAGCACCTGCTACGTTGTCCGCTATAGAATAAAAAATCAATTTCCATAAAAATCCATGCCAACATTTACATAAAAAAAATAAAGACCATTTATATTTTTTTTATAATACGCCGTTTTATTAGATCATATCTTAATATAACAAGTGATAATTCGTCTTAATTTACTTTTAAACATTTTAATTCTTAACATGAATACGTGAAGGCTGACTAGCAGTTGGCTCACCAAGGATAAGCTGTCCTTCGCTCATAGACACCCCAGTCTCTGCTGCGCTGTGGATGCGTTGCCTGCCTTTTAGAGATAGGTACGCTCTTATTCGAAGCTCTCCAAATCGTATTTGTTTGGAAATACATCTGCAGTCCGGTTCCTCAGACTGGTTGTGTGCGGCACAATTGCCTTAAAAACTCTTAATTGTGGAATGACAAACTTCGAGGTGATACTTGTTAATTAAAATTTAATTCGTTGATCAATATATATTTTTATATTGTATTTTTTATTTCTAATTTGTGATTCCAAATTACCGTACTGAAAGTGGTAAAAACCCGAATCTATTCGCAATTTGTCTCGCCAATTTGCGATGCAAAATCTATGCGAATTCTTCGCATTAACTGTCTGAGATTATGAGTCGTGGCTATGAAATTCATTATTTATATATTTGGTGTGTAAGATTGTAGTTTAAAAAAATAATTTGCAATTCTTTGGTGATTGCATACTCACAGGAATGATATGATGAAAATTTTAAAATATATAAAATTATTAGGGTACGTAATAAATACGTCGGTTTTAATATTTGGTTTTTTTGGTATAGCGGACAACGGAGCACTTGGGTTTCCGATATGGTAAGAGAACACCGCCGCCCATCACCAACCAAGCCACAGTCCGCGCATTGGTTGTGTTGCCGAATTTAAACCCCAATTAAGTGGCATTTTATTTTTTACGAACCGGAAAACGCAGTGAAAACGAAGGTCGCGGGAAACCGCTGGATCCAAATTGCTCAAGAACGCAGCGGGTGGGCGTCTTTGGGGGAGGCCTATGTCCAGCAGTGGACTTAAATGGGCTGATGATGATGAAGTGGCATTTTTATAGGTCTCCGATATCATCACTCAGCACCTTTTTAAATATAACTACCTTTCCACGTTGAGTATTTTGTAAGTCCGTGGTTCACTTGCGGAAGCACCGGTCCATTTAGTACGACCGCATATGATTCACCATGATTCTCTTACAGATGGGTATAATAATTGTTGTAATGTCATTTTTACGCGGTTAGTTACATTACATTAAAGCTGATCAAGATCATTCGAGAACACACACTGATATGCATCGTGTTTGTATACAACACTATATCCGCGATGAAACCAATTCACAGACCTTCGTATACCTTTTTAAAAATGTTTGTATTACTGGTAATTAATTTGTCATAAGGCTATTGTGTTGTGTGCACAGAACAATATTTCACTGTTACACATTATTACAATGTGTTGGAATTCAATGAACAAGAAGTTTCGAATCTCACGTCGTAAGCGGAAAAACATTTGATATCATAACATCGCACTTACAATGCTTCGGCCTCGCATTCGACAGACGAAACTTCCATGCTTAGATTAGGAGCATATCTAGACAGAGGCGTAAGCCATGGGTGACGTGGATGTGGACTCCTGCCTAAACAAATTTTATGCATTGGTTAAAAGACATTTTTTCATTTAAAAAAAGCCGTCTTCAAGTCGGCACAAACAGGGCTTTGCGAAATCAGTCATGCTCACGCCACTGTCTGGCAGGAGATACCAATTCAAGTTATACGAGAAACGATATAATTTTGAGAAACGATTGTAAAATGTAAATTATAGATTCATCAATAACTGACAGAAACTTAACAGAAAAATCTGTGGATTTGACAGTTTTTAAATCCTACCTCTGTATTAGGGAGGCACCCTATATACGCAATTTATATTGCGGTGGCTATAAAACTATAAGTAGCCGATTCCTGTATTAAATAGTTAATTTTGAAGGATTCTAACTAATTAAAATCTGTAAATTCACATACAAGACAGCCCAGGGCGTTCGGTCTAACACAGCCAGTGAAATAATAGGAAGTTAGCAATAACCTGTAACGCGCTTTGTCAACAATGAACGAATCGAGCATGGTCGTTCAACTCTCGCAGGAATGCGATCGATTGTTCTCAGCCCCACGCGCCCCAGTAATTGTCATATCCATCACACTACAAGGCGTGGTCTTTCTTTATGGTATGGCAGACAACGGGGCAGGTGGGTCTCCTATATGGTAAGAGAACACCGCCGCCCATCACCAACCGCGCCAAACTC
>DWCF01007333.1:0-10852 GCA_018230265.1 Delias oraia | reverse complement strand
TTAGAAAAAGTTAGCATCAAATTGCTTTAAAAATAAATATTTATTATAGATTCCAGTTCAAATTGAATAGGTACTCATACATAGTTCAGCTATACAAAATAAAGAAGTGCCTCAAAGCTACGCTAAGGCGGTACGAAGTTGGCCGGCTCAGCTAGTATGTAATTAAAAATGTGTTACAAATATTCAGAATTACATCGTGCACAAATCCACTTTGTTTTCTAAATTATAAAATATTACATCACTAGATAACTGTCGAATTAAAGTTAAATTAAAGTAGTTAAAGTAACGATTTTATTTGATAAAAAAGTAAAGCCTAGAAAAATATCCGAATTTTTTACCTAATTTTTTTTGTGAAATCTACATAGTAAGGAACAGCTCAGCAGCAGCATCGGTGTCAAAATTGTGTTTCTAAAATTTACATTAACAGTTATTTTATATATATATATAGTAAATATTGAGTTGTATTGTTTCAGATTTCGGGTCTCTGCTCCCACAGGCATGGCCACGACATCTCCACCGAGGATCCGGAGTTGGCCGACTCTTATCATGAAAACTCCACGCATCATGGCAAGGTGAGATTTTTTTTAAAAACTTCAACTGACCCAAAATTGCCTTAAAGAGTAATAAAAAGGTTAATAAATAAGCCTCCTATAAATAAAAATCAATTATTTTCGAATGCCGATTCTAAGCCATGTAATCTGTTTACTGTATTTTAAAAGTAGGTCTTCATCGGTCACCATTTGTTATTCATATGATTCATAGCCAGCTGTTTTTTTAAATGAGAAGTAAACGGGCAATAGATAGGCCGTAGACATCCCTAGCCTTAGCTGTGCCGCGGATGCGTTGCCTGCTTGCTTTAATAACAATGATAAACAACGTTCCTTGGATATTAAAAACTGTCAAACCCTTCCAAAGACCTAATAAATTATTATTTTTTTATTCGGACCGGGATTCGAACCCGATATCGCTTGATTCGAAATAGGCTTATAAAATCACTAAGCCCCGAAGCTCTTGCAGCATTTACCACCCAGTTTTCAATAGAAGTAGCGTAGTCCTATAGCAATTGTGTAAATTTTTCACAACCACGTACAAAACCTTTAACAAATCAAATTATTTAGAACAAATGTTTGGAATAAACTGGTAACGTACTTTGATCACTTCTTCCGCTTTGTTGAACTTAGTGTAGTTGATGAAGTGCTATTTGGAGCTAAACAAATAAAAACAGTGGGAGGTTGATAAATTAAACTCGGCGGAGGGCTGCTGTCGAAATTTGCATATGTCACTGTTACTTGAGCTTCAATGGCGGCTCCCCAATTCGTAGGCGACGCGATTTAGTATAAATTGAAGGAAGGTAAATAAAGTTTAATTTAAACTGTGTCTCCTTAATTTAATTTTCATGATTTTTGTTTGCATATTATATCAAGGATATTATGTAATATGCTTAATTGTGATATCATAATTGTACTAATGACAACGGAGCAGATGGGTAGATAGTAAGTGAACATCGCCGCCCATGGACAACTGAACCATATGCCGCGTTATGTTTGTATTACCGGCTTCTTACCCCAATTAAGTGGCATAATTTTACGTTATTATACTGTCATTTTTAAGTTTTATTTTGTTTGTTTTTGTATAAATAAAACTATATTTTTTAAATTATTGTTGAATTCCCGCATCAGTAGTTAGTTTTAATGATTCCAAAAGCATACATCATAGTGAATATTTGTTATATGAATGACGGTACCGCTCATAGATTACACAAGAGCCAACGCTTCCCACATAGGCATGGTAAATCCAAACAGGCGGCGCGTGCCTATTCCGACCCTGCGCTTCGCGATCTCACATTGTTTATCTTCATACAAAGTCTCCTACGAGGAATTTAAGGGTGATTCGAAAGGAAGACAAGGACATTATTACTCTATCGAAACACTATTTTCTGTTATCTTCTTTTTATAGTATAGCAGATAACGAAGCAGGTGGGTCTCCTATGGGCAACCACGCTACAATCCGCGGTTGTAGCCAGGCAGTTGTAACAAGTCAGGCCCAATTATTACGTCAACGTATGTTTCAGCATGGCTCTCTCATGGGTGTAACAGTAATATATCATAGATCCGGTCACTCATAAGCCCTTAAAAAGCCCGAATAAATTATAATTTTATATTTGGACCAGGGATCGAAGCCTATAGCTGCATGGTTGGCTTATAGGACTAATTTCTACAAGGCTCTCAAAATGATATCAACGAACGTACTAATTTAATAATCATTTTAATTCTAGTTTCCGTAGGATATCAAACAAATAACCACAAAAATTGTTTGTTTAGGTAAGCAATCATACATAACACACACCTACACACAGACACAGAATTTATCTTACTTTCCATCCCTTAAAGTAGAAAAATAACAAGGCACCTGCATATAGCGGCATAGTTTATCTAAGAGCTTTTATAGAAATAGCATTCAGCTATGAAACAATAAAAGTTTATTTTTAGCCGAAACGAGAATTCTTGCGACGAATGGGACAATGCGATGTGAAATAAGTTTTTCGCGGAACGAGCGGAAAATCGTTTTCACATTTTGTGCTTAGTGGTTGTTTCTATTTGAGGGATGGCCTACGTTAACACTGACTGGGTCAAATTTTCCTTCCAAAACTATTTTAGAGTGAACGTTATACGTCTACGGGTGACATTGATGATTTTGATTTTTATCACTTAAGTTTTTTTATTTTTTATAATGCAGCTTACAATTGAGCAGGTGAGTCTTCTATATGGTAAGGAAACCGCCGCCCATGGACACCCGCACCACAGTTTGCACATTGATTGTATTGCCGGTTTTTTACGCCACTTAAGCGGCATTTTTAAGGGCCTCCGATATCCTCACTCATTCAGCGAAACACAGTACAAGTACCGTTTCACGTTGAGTATTCTGTGAGCCCGTGGTATCACTTCGGACGACCCGACCCAATTAGTGCGTCAGCATATGCTTCAGCATGGTTCTCTCACGGGTGCTACACTATTAAGACAATTGCCGGTCTGTCAACTGTCAAACCAAAGAGACCGAATAAATTATAAATTAAATTTGAATTGTCCGGACCGGTATTCGAACCCGATACCTCTCGCTTCATGGTACACTTTTAAAACTATTAAGCTACGAGGCTCTCAGATCTACAACTAAGAACTATAATAAGTAAAATCCTGTAACTTGCCGGCATATTATGAAAGTGTACTTATGTGCTCGGAGTTCCTGGCTCCGATGCCAAAGCATAAGGGTAGTCATGAAGACTTTATTCAACTGAGAACGTAGGCGCCAGTTACCTCTGATCTTTGATTTATAATAAAGAATTCTAAATATGATTTATTTATTTAAGAAACCTACCGGGCTCAACTTTGAACTCTCAGCAATCCATGAGACCACTAAACCCGAATATCAAATATACTAAAAATATTACCCTTCATTTTTGTATCCGTATAAAAAGTAGTCTTTATCCTGGTTCTAAGGTACCTTCCCACCAATTTTCAGCTAAACCGGTTCAGCCATTCGTAAGCTATAAATAGTGTTATAATTAGCACGACTTTCTTTGATGTATACATTTAAATCTTACTAACACTACAATGAAATATTAAAATCAGAAACATTAAAAAGCGTTTGTTTGTGTGCCCCACCCACACAAATGGTTGAGCCAGCGCCCCCCACACACGCACAAGACAAATACGTCACAAGTTTAGACTACCTTTACAAATTGCTAGAATAATAAACTTAAAATTTTAAAACAAGGTCAAGGCATTGATTTAATACATCAATTATTTCAAAATGGAAAACTTCATAAGAACCGTTGGCAATCACTTACCGTCGTGACCAAAAGTTCCCACGACGATTAAGAAATACCGTATTTCTCTAAAATATAATGGATAACGGAGCCGTCAATCGCCGACGCCCATGGACAACCACTGCATTTTACACCACTTAAGCGGTATACTTAGTCCTCTGGTAACCTCACTGCAAACATAATACAACTACAATTTCACGCTGGTATTTTATCAGCCCGTAGTATCACTGCTGACGAGCTTAATTATTGCATCAACATTTAATATCATGCAGCATGGCTCTCCCAGGGTAAGACAGTGATAAAACACTCGTCCGGACACTGTCAGAGGCCCTTAAAAGTCGGCAACACAACCAGTGCGCGGACTGTGGTGCGGTAGGTTAATGGCGGCGGTGTTCGCATACCATATAGGAGATACACCTGCTCCATTGTCCGCTATACCAAAAAAAACTAGAATGCAATTTCCAAATAATAGCTTTCAGATTGCATCCACCCGATGCTTATTTCATTTCTGAATCGTTCGAGCATGAAACATGCAATTCTGAAAACGGTAACGGCAAGTTATGGCGAAAATACAATTTTAGTGGATATTTTTAGTTATTTTGGAATTCGTAATCATAATAGTAACGTGAAAGCAATGCATTACATTCATTTTAGACCTCACGTTTCATAAAGACATTTAGTGCTTAAGACCTACACATTCAATATCTAAAAAGAAATAATGTTTATTTTTTCAAAACTCCGGGTTTATTTCCCGAGCTGAGTACAGGTTTTTTTTAATGTATGTATGCAGATTTGGGTGAATTTTCTCTTATTAAAATCAATGACATGGTTCCTCAGAAAACTTCGTATGTCTTCTAGTTTCAGACGTTCTCATACTGACCGATTTGAATGAGAGATGCAGTATAACAAGAAGACATTTATAATATGAAGATAAAATGTTCAATTAGAATAAGGGCAAATTTATCTTACTTATAACATTCAAGGATAATCAACAGTCAGCAACACAACAAAATCTCGAATTATGGTGCGGTTGTCCATACGAGTAGGTATCTCCTATTAGTGTTAAATGTTCTGACCCCAATGATTAATAATACCGATGCGGGCTGCAAGGACTGAGGACCAGAAATCAATAAATAAATCAAGTCATTCAAATACATAAGCATTTATTCAAATAGTCCCCGTAAGGGGCGCTTTGCCCCAAAAGGGGTAGGTCAATTAACAATTCTTAGTCATACTGCCATTGGTTCGGGAGTCATACCTAGCCCTACACGAAGAACCGACAAGAAACTTCATCGGCAAATTTACAAAAGTTGGTTTATTTTTAAGCTGTTGGCTAGTTTGCAAGGCAGCAAGCAGTAGGTGCTTGAGCAGAAGTTTCCATACATCTTTGTCCTCTATGTAATGGTTAATGTTGAAATAAGATTTCTTAATTAAAGTACGTTCTAAAAGATTCTTGAATTTGCTTTCTGTAAGTTCAGTTATCACTGGAGGGATTTTAAATTACCTAAAACTACTAGTTCGCTATTTAATTTGAATTTATTAAGATTCTTACGCACAACATTATATTTTCGTGCCTTACCTATGTATATTGTAACTTTCTTTTATTCGTATTCTAGTCAGAGTGAAAATTTAACTAAAATAATGAAAAAAGGTAGTGAAACCAAGTGAAGTATGCCGTAGCACGACGTACGAAACAGAAAAAGCATATTCATTACAATGCTTGTTGTTCGCTTTTGTTGGTGTAACATTTGAAAATTGAAAATTCCACGCGAGATTTTCAGATGTACATTGTGAACATTTTTACGTACATTTCCCTTTACGGCTTAACCTGTTCTTCATTTGCTTAAACTTTAAAAATTATTACGTAACTTTAATATCACTGCTTTCTCATCAGTGATACAACAAGAACTGTCTTCAACTAATATTTTTTTATCTCCTATATGATAAGGGAGTGCTGCTGCCCATGGGACACACGTG
Organism: Delias oraia; assembly: GCA_018230265.1. Taxonomy (NCBI): domain Eukaryota; kingdom Metazoa; phylum Arthropoda; class Insecta; order Lepidoptera; family Pieridae; genus Delias; species Delias oraia. The sequence goes on along the minus strand of DWCF01007333.1, from coordinate 5,052 downwards.
TTTTGCTTGTTTTGGCGGAGTTTTACGCCGCATAAGTGGCATAATTTCAAAGGCCTCGGATATCACTCACTCAGCGAATTACAGTACAAGTACTGTTTCAGGCTGAGTATTCTGTGCGCCCATGGTATCGCTACGGACAAACCGGCTTAGCATAGAGCGTCTGCTCCGTTGCCCACTAGACATGAAATAAAATTGAGTCAGCTATCATAGGTCATATTTTTGACCAACATAGCATAGTTCGACATTCAGCAATAAAAGTTGGTAGACTTTCATAAAAATACCCAAGTTATTAATTGTAAGCCTGCTTTTCATTTATCAAATAAGTTTAATATTTTTGATGCATTTTGAAGTGAAAAATTAATTCTTCATCTTTGTTAAACATTGTAACAGAGCTATGCTGACGCACTGATTGGGCCGGCTCGGCCAAAGTGATACCACGGGCTCACAGAACACTCATTGTGAAATGGTAGTTGTTTTTGAAATGCTGCTTCTACTTTTTCGCTGAATGCGCGGACTATGGCGCGGTTGGTGATGGTCGGCGTTGTTCTCTTACCATTTAGGAGACCCACCCACTCCATTGTCCACTAAACCGTAAAAAAAGGAAAATAAATTATTTCTTTGTTTTACGTGGTAAACGATGCAAAAATTGAGGTCAAGAAGAGAATGAAACAGCGTAACCCTGTTTTAACTGCGTCTGTTATGTTTTCAACAACTTGGTTACGTTTTACTTTAGTAAATAAATGTTAAAAGTATATAAACATTGCAATATAAAAGTTATAGGAACAGAAATATAAATTAAATGTCGCCGGAAATAATCTAGAAATGAGGTCATGATTATGGCAAAACCAAATCAAATCAAAACTTTTTTTAAGATATAGTCGATTACGGAGCCGGTGGGTCTCCTATATGGTAAAAGAACACCGCCGCTCATGGACAAACGCGCCACAGTCCACGTATTGATTGTGTTGCCGGTTTTATACGCAACTTAAACGGCATTATGAAGATCCTTCGATACCCTCACTCAGTGCACGGATCACAATAGAAGCACCGTTTCAACTACAATAACCGCTTCACGCTAAATATTCTGTGAGCCCGTGGGCACTTCGGACGAGCCGGCCCAGTTAGTGCATCAACATATATTTCAGTATGTCTCTCCCACAGGTGAAAGTTTAGTAAATAAAATACTTAAAGTATATAAATATTTTAATATGAAAACTATATAACCAGAAATTTAATTATCTATCACTCAAAATAATATGAAAGTGAGGTCACGATTATAGAAAACCAAAGCAGGTACTACAATTTCAAACACAATTATTTTATACAACATTCATTTTATTATTATTTTCTAAAGATTTCAACTAATGTGTATATATTTTTTTATAACAAAGCAAATGAACAGGAAGCTCATCTATGTTAAGCGGGCGTCCTATGGTAATCTTAGCCTATGTTAAGCGGCTGCGTTGCCGGCCTTATATAGTTCTATATAACAAGCTAACAATAATCATTGCCCTAATAGGAATTGCATCATTATCCGTACAGGATTTTTATGAAATATAGAAAAATCCTAATGGGCCAGACTGCAGTCAACTCTCAATACTTGTTGTTAACTCATCTCGACTCTAACGAGATGTTTATTCGCAATTGTTAAAAGTTGAACGCAATTCTCTTCCTTTTCAGTTAAATTGTCCCATTAGAAGCTTTTTGACATAACCATGTTTTAATGTTATCCACAAATACTGAGCTAGAAGATACGCTTATTCTTACACTTACTAATTGGAGCGTCTTGTTCGTAATGTGCTTCGCTCAGCGAGTGAGGACATCGGAGGCTCTTAAAATGATACCACTATAGTGGTGTTTCGCCTTTTTTATGGTATAGCAGAACAGAGCAGGTGGATCTCCTATATACTAAAAGAACACCACCGCTCATGGACAACTGCGGCACAGTCCTCGCATTGCTAGTGTTGCCGGCTTTTTACGCTGCTTGACGGCATTGTAATGGTTTCCGATATCCTCACTCTGCGAAACACAGTAGAAGCAGCGTTTCAAGTACAACCATCATTTCACGCTGAGTATTTCACTTTCACTTAGCTTCAATGAGCCCTGAAAATAATGTGAGCACTCAAATCAATGTATATTTTTCCTCTTCCAATGACGATGCCGATGCCCAGCCAGTTAACATATTTGTCATAATATAAGTCTGGGACTGTCGTCTGTTGTCTAGACTCTATACTTTTGTAAGTGCAATAAAACTGGTTGAACAATATAAGAAAACTTTATTTGACAGTGATATACCTATACAAAACGTCGCTTTTTCTTTGTAGTTATATCTCTACCTTGAGAGAGCCTTGCTGAAGCATATGCGGACGCACTAATTGGGCCGGCTCGTCCGAAGTGATACAACGGTCTCACAAAATACTCAGCGTGAAATGGTTTTTGTGCTTGAAACGGTGCCTCTATTGTGTTTCGCTGAGTGAGTGAGGATATCGGCCCTGAAAAATGCCGTTTAATTGGCATGAGAAGACAACACAACCAATGCAATTGTGCATGAGCGGTGATTTTATCTTACCAGGTTCTTTTATAAGAGACCCATCTGATTTGTTCTCCGCTATACTATAAAAAATAGTAAAATCATTGACGTATGTATGTTCGTGGATCCGGTTTATTGTATTAGTCAGGAAGTAATTTATCTTTTTTAGGACATTTTGAGATCTTTTTCCAAAAATAATGTTTCTATTTAGAAAAGGGTTGGAATATCGACTACTGTACACCCCTAGAAGCCTTTTGAAGGCTAATTTTTCTCGATTACTCCTTTCTCCCTGTGTTTATTGTGTTTATGTAAATTGTATCCTGTTCGTGTTTCACGGAATCCAAGATATTTGTGAGAAAATTGGCTTGCTCTTTGTTTTTGTATTCGGGTGACGTGCGTTCATTTATTTTCTATGAATGTATTATCATAAACTATATGAAACATGAGGGAGCTTTGATAAAGAAGGTGCTTTCACGCAGCTTGAGAAGGTCAATGCATGAATTACAGTGGGAACTCGTCAACTCGAACTTCAAAAATGCTATTCCTTTGCGTTCCTGAACCTCTAAATACGCGGTTTCTCAAATTAATTACTGGACTCTGCAACTTCTTCAGACTAAGTAAGTCGTCACTCTTATTTAGTAAAATGTTGTGTCCTTTTACTTAGACTTCTACAAAGCCATAGCAATAAAATTAGTTTTTTCTAGTGCTCTAGTTTTATTGTATATACATACACGTATATCAATAATCTAAGTCGAATTGTTGTTTAACTTTAACTCCTCCGATCGAAAGATATTCTTATAAACTGCACCTTTATAAATTAAAGTTTTAGCAAATAAATACTATGGATTTCGAAATTCTTGTTAACTTGAATTTTTTATCATTTCTCTTGATATTCGAGTTTACGAAAACCTACTGTATTATTCATTAATTATTAATCATTATTATATAGACAATGGGTCAGGTGAGATTTTTTAAAATTCTATAGCAGTCAACGGAGCAGGTGGATCTCTTAAATAGTAAGAGAACACCGATCGTCTATCGCGCTTCATATAGACCTATTGAAACAATTTAGTGAAATCTTAAAGCCAAGGTAAAATATAAGTTTCTTAAACGATGATAAATAAAAGATATTCCCAAGCTGTTGCCCATATTTCACCCAATATATTAGAAATCTTTACTAAATTGTTCCCGACACGGCATCCTTATAGCAACTTTAAGTCCGAGTGGTAGGTTTGGAAATCCCGTACGAGTTGTTTTTAAGAATAATTGTTATTCCGGTCAGTAATATGCAAAAGCGATACGTGATGAAAATCTTATATCGTTCAAAATATAAATATCTGTATCGTTTAGATAATATCTCTTAAACTTAAAGCGATTATAGATTTACACGGAAATTGTTTATCCAAACAGAATTTCTGTTACATAAAACTGTCCTGTCGCAATGATTTTATTACAGAAACAATGGCAAACACAGTCCTTTGCCCATGGACACCTATAACCCTTGTAGAGCTGGGGTTGCGTTTCCGGCCTTTAAGCGATAGGTATCTATTTTCTTTTTTCGAAGGTTCTTAAGTTGTATTGATTTGGAAATACGGGTACTTCTATATGAAACTGATTTTACAGAGCGGTGATGTGCGGTAGTGTTTGTAATCCCAACAAAACTGCTTCAGTAATTCTTATATTTAATAGGTATGAGAATAGCACATATCACGTCCTCACCACGAGCTCATAGATTACTCATCGTGAAACGGTATGTGTAATGTGTTTCGGTAAGTGAATGTGGATGTGTGCCCTTAAAAATGCCGCTTAAGTCGCGTAAAAAAGCCGGCAACACACGAAATTTTTTTTAAAAAAAAGATAAAAAGATTAAAATTTCGTAATTTATACAGCAAATCTATGTTTGGCGGGATTTTTTATTTAATTCTGTCTGATTGTCAGGTAGCTCTGAAAATCGGTTTACATGTGTTTTTCATACACCTAAATCTTATGGACAAAACAACGTTTAGCTGGTCAGCTAGTAAATAAAAGATTATACCACTAAATGTAAACAGATAATATAGGCAGTAGACAAATAATATATGTACTTAGGTATTATTATTCTGAATCTAGGCTAATCTAGCATAACATTTGGCTCCAATCCAAAAAATAACATTGTTTATTACTAAAGAATGCGATTTGGGAGACTTTAATAGTTTGTTAATAAAGTACAACGTTTTTTAACACCTGATTCAGAAATACTTTTAATACAATTTTTTTATATACATTACTAACTTTTTGTTTCTATTCTATGTAAATATAATTTATTCCAATTTGTTAATATATTTATGATTTTTTAATGGTATAACGGACAACGAAACGGGTGAGTCCTATATAGTAAGAGAATCCCGCCGGCCATAGATAATCGCTCTATAAACCGCGCTTTGGCTGTGTTGCCGGAATTCACGCCGAGTGGCGACCGCGCACCGGAAAACGCAGAGTGGGACGTCCCGCCACACGATGGAAAGACGATCTAACAAGGGTCG
>DWCF01007332.1:0-10854 GCA_018230265.1 Delias oraia | reverse complement strand
ACATAGATAAAGTTATGTTTGGAATAAACCACGTTTGTACATACTCCATTAAATACTGTTAAAGTTATATCTTAGCATATCGAACTTATGGCTTATGGTTTTTATCTTAGAAACCTTACGTTATGACCTACAACAAAAATTATAATAGAACAATATTTTTAAGTTATGATTAAGGTTTTTGAATTATAATTATCATATTATTTTCATCATGTAACATTAAGGCTGAAATTTTTATAGTATAGCGGACAACGGAGCAGGTGGGTCTTCTATATGGTAAGAGCCGCCCATGAACAACCGCCTTAAAGTCCGTGCATTGGTTGTATTGCTGGATTTTTAAGTCATATAATAGACTACGATATTTTCTCTCACTCAGCGAAACATAGGAGAAGCACCATTTCAAGTACAACTTACTACCATTTTACTCCGAGTATTCTTTGAGAATACAGGGTTTCTTCCCCACCACAGCGATGCTTGTCGTTCCATAACTAAGTGTATGTAAGTGATTTTATGCCGCCCACCACCATTCTGTAGAAGCCAAAGCTCAACTGTCTACAGAGGTATTTCCAAACTAACACGACTCGGGAATGTTAATAAAAGAGCGTAGATATCCCTAAAAGGCTGGGGATATCCATGGGCGGAGAAACAGAGACTTATCATAGGTTAGCCTTCCTTATTTACCACAACTTTCATAAAAAAAATATCTTCAATGTACGTCGCTTTCCAGTTATTCTGTTTTGACATTTAATGTTACTAACTTAACTTTATAAAATTATTAACTGTTAAAGTACAATTTGAGACATTGTATTTCAACTTGGCACATTTACTATTCTATTCTGTATGATCAGACAAAGCTTTAAATCCTCAGATACTCGACAGTGGGCTAGAAACGGCCGATCGTCACGTAACAATTGAATTCAAAATTGAAACTAATATAAGTGTTGTACATAACATCTCTTATTTAAAAGAGCATAGATAAGACAAAAGAGGAAAAACCATTGAAAAAAGTAGAAATAAATCAAATTTTATAAATATACCTACCTATTAATTTATCTATATACTTAATGTAGTAACACATAAATATTTTTTTTATTTCATTTGAATATTTTAACATGGTTATTAATATAGAAATAGTAGGTGTACTTGAAACTGTACCTCTATTGTGTTTCACTGAGTGAGTATATCGGAGGCCCTTAAAAATGTTGCTTAAGCGGCGTAAAAAGCCGTCAATACAACCAATGCGCGGAATATAGCGTGGTTGTCCTTGGGTGGTAGTATTCTCTTAGCATATAGGAGACCCACATGCTCCGTTGTACGCAATACCGTAAAATCTAAATATCAATATATTCCTAGCGTCAAAAAAAGGTTTTAATTAAACAAAAGATAAGCTGTCATTTGGATCAAATATGGACGCTGTGACCGTTAAATGTACGTGTATGTGACCGTACATCTCATATATGGTTATAATTGTACTTTCTCCAACATTATTGCACACTAGAAGTATTCAGAGTTAAATATAGAGATGCCTTGTTGACCGCTACAATGAGAGCACTCAAGCTTTTGTTATTCTCTCTACATAGAACAAATAAACTGCGCATTGTTCTCGCAAAGTTATACTAGAACCTTGTTTAAATATGAGCTGGAATTCCTCTTACTTCCTACGAAATTATGTATTCCTGTCAAAAGAACTAATTATATCTCTGTGACTCTTCGGTGTGGATATTTACGTATTCATAGGAAAGGGGCACATTCCAAGCTCTCTATTTTATTCTAGAGATATCCGGGTAAGCAATCTACTATAACCAGGCTGGGAATATGCCTTATAGGCATTCGTTACGGGTCTCTAGTGGATTGTATCTATACTTTAGTTAAGAAATGAATCAAAATTGTTTGTGTAAAACGAAAATAATATATAGAACTATAATATACGTGACTTTAGACAGATATAGGATAAAACCTCTGAAATAAGAGAAAATACGTATTTCAATGCACAAAAAACTGTTTAGTAATGAAAGTTTGATTATTGGTCATAGAAGTTATTGAAAATTACTGAAGACATAGAAAGCGAGCCTCGTATTACCACGAAGTGACAGATATATGGTTCCAATTCCAGTCTGAATAAAATCAAATATAATATATTCCGTCATTGGAGGGGCTTGACAGTGGCCGGATGAATGTCTTAATACTGTCACACCCGTGGGGGAGCAATGGTAACAATGTATATGCTGACGCACTCATTGGGCCAGCTTGTCAAAAGTGATACCAAAGGCTGACAGAATACTCAGTGAGTGAGGAATTCAGAAGCCCTTGAAGTGATACCGCTGAAGCAGCTTAAAAAGACGGCAACACAACTAAAGCACTAACTTTGGCGCGGAACATTACCATAAAAAAGAAACTTTAAGATGCAGATAGAGTCACGAGCTAAGTTAGGCTAAAAAATATACTTCTCAGCTTAATTTTATGAATTTTTCAATATATAATATAACATTTATATGAGACTAAAATTAGTTTTCTTAATTTATTTTGACATTTTCAGATCCAGAAAAATACGTGCTGACCTTTTTTTTGTAAATAATAACAGGAACAGCCTGCTTTCACATTTGAATTGAAATATAAGAAAATTGTCTGAAGAAATAAGAATATTAAAAAAGTTACTTGTATAATTTTATGTGCCAACTAATTTGCTGTAAACGAAATCTCGGCAGCAGTAATTTTAACTTTTCAGAATATTAATGCAAGAAAAATGTATACAGACTCAAATTTTCTTCAAATTTCTACTGAAGCGGTTTTATTACGACATTTTTACAGTTGGTAATAAAATACAGGCGATGGAAGAAATTGTATTTCTAATTTAATGAATGTTTTGTTTACAATATCTATTGTCTTCAAATTTAAACAATTGTGGAATGGCTCTCACTCGTGGCACTAAATGCCTTACAAACGCTTATTTATGGAACGAAAAAAATCGAGGTGACTCAGATGAAACTTTCTACTGTCTCGATGTTTAATGATGAAATTTAGTTTAACTTATAGGAAGATAAAAAAAGTCGTAAAATTATTATAAATGACAAAAATTTAATAGTAATATTAAATTTAGAGATACCATTGCTATATTTAAATTTTGCATCAAATTTATTTCATGACTACCTACTGAAAAATATAATAAACTATTTATGCTGTTCTTAAGCGAATAAATTTTACATGAGTAAGGCCGTAAATTTATTCAATTGTTTGATTAGATTTTTATCCGCAAAACACTTAAATTCATGTTGATTTGCCATTTTAATTATCTTAGTTTCACATAAAGGTTTTCGCTGTCAATCACGGTCTCTCAGTCAAAAGGAAATGTCGGCAGTATTGTGGGAAACCTCTTCAGAAATTTCCATAAGGAAATCTCAAGTTTTATTAGTTGAAAACCTCACAACTCTGTAAAAGCAGAAAATGGAAATAGACAGCATTTGTAAAAATCTAATGTACAAATAAGAAGATATTTATATTTTTTTTTTATTTCATAGATTTCATTTATTTACAAATAATAAAAAAAAATACCTTTTCATAGCAAAATTTTGTAAAGGCATGAGATTTTCAGGTTGCGATTTCTTTTTAATTATTTATACTATATCGGACAACGGAGAAGGTGGGTCTCTTATATGATAAGAGAACACCGTCGCCCATGAACAACCGCGCTATAGTTCACGAATTAGTTGTGTTGTCGGCTTTTTACGCAATATCTGTATACTACTAATTATAATAGAAATTAAAATCTTTCTACTTATATAACTAAATTTACCTGTTCTATTTAAATGTTTTAAATTCGGATAATTGAAAGAACTAACACGTAGACCATTGTGTTTATCTAGATAAAATAGTACTGAATGCTCAACATAAAAATGGCTATAAACAATGGAGCTTAATTACGTCAAAGAGGTTCTAGTTTTTAATTCAGTGGTGAGGTCGAGTGGTTGCAAACTGGCGGAGAATGGCAGGACCTCTTCACAAGAGTGCTCTCAACGCGAACATGGGCCGTAGGGCTTGTGATTGCTTGTTCATTACTATACATTGGCAGAAAATATCCATGGAACTTATTATGGAATTATGGCTGATGAAGAGATTTAAAACATTAACTTAATTAACATTATTCTATGCGTGTTAGAATATCTTATGGCAAGTTCTCTCTAATAGATCGAAGTCTAGACAGTATTAAATTATAATTAATACATACCTAAACTATGTATTATTATATATTTTATTACTATACGTTTTAAGAATAAGATAAGGTTTTTCATATGGGTTGCCAATATCCACTGAGATGTCACGACTTAGCCACATTTTTAATAAAAAATGAAAACCCGATTGAGTTTAGTGACTTTTTTAATAGTATAGTGGTAATTTCCTCTGTTAGTGTTATATATTACAGTGTCAGAGATAGCCAGATTGCAATCTGGCTGTTATTTTCACTTAGAAATTGAGGATTTATAGCAAATAATAGGTTTATAGTTAATTGCATACTTAAAACTGATTTATTATTGCTATATTTCTTTTTATTCTATAGCAGACAACGGAGCAGGTGGGTCTCCTATGTATGGTAAGAAAATACCGCCGCCTATCTACAACTGCACCACAGTCCGCGTATTGGTTGTGTTACCAGTTTTTAACGCGGCTTAAGTAGCACTTTTGATGCCCTCCGATATTCTCACTCACTCTGCGAACCAAAATACAAGTACCGTTTCACGCTGAGTACTCTATGAGTCCGTGGTATCGCTTTGAACGAGCTGGCCCAATCAGTGCGTCAGAATATTCTTCAGGATGGTTCTCCCACTAATGAAAGAGACGGCTGTTTCTCTCAAATTTTGGCTCTTTTATTAGCAGTCAGTAAATTAATATAGAAATTATATATATATTATTATACGTTTCATAAGTGATTATATATTTGATTCTACAGAAAGATATTTAATAATTATAATGACTATTATAATACTATTGTATTCTATGGGTTCAAGGTTTGCTTCCATATGAAATTAAAGTAATTTATGTCAATAGAAAAGTTCCTATATGTTTCCTTTTATACACCTTTCTAAAGATCTTTGAACAATATGCTCGATTAACAATAGCTTTATTTCCAACTAGTAGGTCAAATGACTAAGCTTAACAACAAAATGGCGGTTAGTCGCGTGTAATGAGCGGTAAGCTACTTCAACCACACGGCTTGATGACTTCGGTTACCTTCAAGGCAGCGGAGTATTTCAAATCTTTTGCTTTCTTTTTTATATAAGATTCCTCTATTTAAAACTCACTTGTCATTACCTAAAATATTAATCTAACAGATTATACGATGTGTGCTGTGAGTTTGTATTTAGGAGTCGTATTTTATACACATTCTATTATAATTGACGTAAGAAAATATTTCTTTTGAAATAATTTTTTAAATCAGAATAATATAAAAAATCTGCTGTGTTTATTTATTTAAATAGGAATATGTCTGATTATTCTCATTAACAAAAGAATAATGAGATTTTAACTTTTTTAATTGAGACCTCGAGCAACCTGAAAGCTGGCTAATATTTAGACCAAAGCGGTTAGGAATTTTATTTGAACCCAATGGCTTGAAGCCAACTTTATAAAAAAATCTAATAAATTTTATTAATTTATATCTTATATGAAGATCTAGACAACTTTTATACTGACTCTAGAGTTAAAATAAAACATGTTTAAATATATAGGTAAATGACATGTTTACTTAAAAGACTAGAGAAAAGAATGGTGTCTTGGTTAAATAATAGGTAAGTAGGTTCAGAGGTCCAAAGTGGAGGACTATGTCCAGCAGTAAAGGTTCTACGGCTCAAATTATAATGATGATGATGTAGGCTCTATCCATATCAATTCGAAACATTTTATTACGTACCTTTAGACTTGCGAACTACTAAAACTCCAAGTCAGTTGCTATGGTTATGATTAATTTTCACGAAAACATGTTCATACACTCGACTTAGGAACATCAAACGTAGTGATGTAAGTAAATTAGTGATAGAGCTCTCCATTGAGGTTGTTAGGTATTTGAATATACTTCAATAAACACGCAATATAACTTAACGCAACATTTATGCATATACATTCGATACATCTATATAAGACTTTTTTGTAATTGTAATTTAAATAAAGTTTTATTATAACACGTGTTAATCATTATTTAAATTTACAATTCCTTCAACAATTTTTAAGAGCTTCGTAGCTTAATGGTTTTAAAAGTGTACTATGAAGCGATAGATATCGATCGAGTTCTAATCCTGGAAAATTATATATTTAATTTATAATTTATTTGGTCTCTGGAATGGGTTAATAGTGGCCGAGCGAGTATCTTATTACTGTCGCACACGCGGGAGTGCCATTCTGAAACATTTGGGAACGCACTAATTACTCCGGCTCGTCTAAAGTAATACCACAGGCTCACAGAATACTTCATGGGCGGTGTCCTCTTATCATATGGAAGACCCACCTGCCCCGTTGTCTGCAAAAGAATAAAAAAAAATATTTCTTGATAAATTTTATATATTTTTACATTAACAAAAAATCCGTATTTTCTATGAGGTCTGTCACATTTTGTACGTTGTTTTATCAGACATACATATTAAAAAAATATAATTTTCTATAATTTCTATGGTTACAGAGTAGAATTATTCACTAAATATCACGCAAATTAAGTTAATTTCTAACATATAAACAAAAACGAATTTCTTTAATAATTGTTATGAAATGTAAGTAAACTTATAAAACTGAACTACAACGGATAAAATTGATAAAAAGAAATGAAGCCGTTCAGATAAGAATCATATTCTAATGTCCATAATTTAACTTTAATTTTTATATATTTTTATCAACACAATGAAACTACAATCACGCTCTTTGCAATTTTAACTGGTTTTAATTGTTGCGTCGATAAATTCAAACGTATTTTTTAAACCCGTCAGTTTTATATGAAAACTCATCAATTTTTATTCAGATTAAATCACCATCATATTGAATGTGAGTTATTGCAAAGTTTTCAAACATCGTTCATATTGAAAACCACTTTTTTGAATTCATATATTTTTTATAGATACTCATATAATGGGTGCACTTAACCCATTTTGATATAATATTAAATAAAGTATGCATGAATATTGTAGCTAACTATCGTGATGTTGCTAAATTATATAAAAATTCTGTTCACTTGTCTTTTTAAAATATATTTTGTTTTTATTTTTTTTATTCTTTAGCGGACAACGAAGCAGCTGGGTGTCCTATATGGTAATATAACAACCGTGCTACAGTCCGCGCATTGGTTGTGTTACCAAATTTTTACGCCGCTTAAGTAGCACATTTGATGCGCACCGATATCCTCACTCACTCTGCGAAACACAATACAACCGTAACCGTCTCTGTGAATCTTCCAAAAACATGCAAAAGAATTGCTTTTAAACAAAACTATGATATTTCGACGTCACCCATATTTCAGCGCTAATTGTAGGTATTACGAGTGCGATTTCATATTTTAACCTCAAAAATTTATTTGAAAATTTTTGTAACGATATTTTGTAGACTATCTACGGCGTAGCAAACGTAGCAATTAATAAAACATAATAATTTATTTAATAATTTTACTAAAAGTTTAGCAATCTATTTATTGGAGACATCTCTGATATAAAAATACTACTTTAAACTAAGTATTTATTATAATCGTTTATGAAGGAAGATATTAATAATATATCTAAAAATAAACGCATTTAGATTTAAGAAGGCACCGGAAAAAACAATTATTATCATAATTTTTTCGCCCATTTACAGCTTAATCGAAACTTCTTCGTAAAAATAAATTATAATTACTTATTTTACAGTATGTCAGTACTTCAAAGTGACTCATGTGAGCGTAAGATTACCGGGGGAGCAAAGTAATGCTTAAGAGGCGTAAGAAGTCGGCAACATAATTATAGTATAGATTTCACATGATTGTTCATGGGCAACGCAGATATCTTACAATCTTATAGTCTGCAGAGTTATTCGTTATATATTAAAATACGTGAATGAAAAAAAGACACTATGATAGTCCTACAACTATTACGTAAAATTGGAAAAATCCACTTATATATGGTAAATTATGTGTTAAAAAAAAATCCTCGAAATTACGACTGGCATTCGAATATAGAAGCCGAGTGGTAATGATCTTTGAACTAATGGAACTATCATCAATGAATTTATGGTTAACCGTTAACGTAGCGAGTAATTTCCCTTCCGACCAGTCAAAGCTTGTGCATAATTAAACGACTGAACGTTGGGTAATTGTATGTTAGGATTGAATATTTACGATAATAACTACCTGTATTAGTTCTGTTAATTACTCAATTCAGTTTTATAAAAAATGTATTGGGGTCATTCGAATAAATTCAAAGACATTTCTAATGACATTGATCAAAGTCAAAAGTGGAAAACTGTTGAAAAGCAATACATGTCACGTTAATACGATCCAAAATAAGTTATATTATAGAAATTCTCATATTTATACTAGTAGAAGTCATTATTGAAAAGGAAACTTATTTTCAAAGAACAACATATTAGAGGTTGTATTAATTTAAAAAAGAAAAATGTTGACACGAAGTCCTTACGTATCTTCAATTAAACAATCGTCGTAATATAAATATGATCCTAAGATTGCCTTTATAATCCATTTATATATAGATCTTAGACAGTTATTATGTAAATTTATAATTCAAGAATGGGTTCACCTATCTAAGCCAATTATTTAGGCTTTTTGATGTATTTAGTAGATGAATTACTTGAAGTATGCACAAAATCTTCATTTTGTTCTTTATTTAGCACATTTTTTTAAACAAATGAATTCAATATATGGCGGATCATTTTGTTAATGAGTATTTTGCTATCAGATTGGAACTTTTTATACGTAGCGAAGCACGTTTCGGATCGGTAGTAATTTATAAAGACTAATGCATTTTAAGTAGGAAGATAAGTTTTTCCATAACTATGTCTTATATGCCACGGCTCTTTATCTATGCAAATTTATAATGCTTTTATATTAGTTCTTTTTCCAGATCGTATGGAGTTCCGAAGGTGAGTCCTATGTTCAGCAGTGGACGTCCTACAGCTGAAATAATGATGATGATGATCATAGTTCTTTTTGAACTGGGCTAATAGAATTAGTTTTTGAGATGTTCGTAAGGCTATATAAAATAAATTTGTGAATTTGATGGAAAGATGAAAAATAATTAAATGTTTAATGAAACTGGTGAAATTTATTCCATCGGCGCGCTAAATTCGATAAGGAGCGAAAACTGGATAGGCGCATAATCGCGTTGAATTAATGAGCCGTGATCGAATAATGCTTTTCTATAGAACTAAGAAGAATGAACAAATAAAACTAAAGTTTTTATGGCAATAATAAAATTATTCTAATCATTTAAAAACAGCAAAACAGTTCAAGTACTATTTCACGTTGGTAGTCTGTAAGCCTGTGGTATCACTTCGAAAATGGCTCTGTGTTTCGCTGAGTGAGGATATCTGAAGCCCGTGAAATTATACCGCTCAAGGGGAGTAAAAATCCGGTAACACAATTAAAGCGCCTTTATGTGGCAGCAGTGATCTCTTATCATACAAGAGACTCGCTTGTTCCGCTACTAACTAGAAAATAAAAATATATTGGACACCTTTGTGAAGATTCATCCCTACAAAGGATCATTCAGAATCGACCGGTTTATAAATAGACCCATATGTCACCGTAACTTTTCAATAGAATTATATCAACTTGTTGCTAACTCTATTACATAGATGCTAAGAATATTTTACACAACAAGGTAACGATTTACTGAAAAAAAGTTAATTATCCGTACATAAAATACAATTCTTATATCCCACATCTTTTGCGTAAGTATATAAATAATACCATATCATCAAGGAATATATAGACAAAAATACTTTGTGATTTATAAAATAACAAAAAAAAATAAAAATCATAAAATATGAAAATATTTTGTTAATTATAATATGCGTGTCATTCATAATTGCTATTAAAAACTTCTCCAACGGACATAAACACATGCATCACTTATAATATGTATAAGTTTAAATGTTCTTTTAATGACAAAGTAAGGGGTAAATAAACTCAACTTTATAAATACAGATTACAAATAGAAAATTGTGTTTTTACTTACTTGTACGTTTATGGTATGTCACCCTAATCTTCTACGTGCATGCTCGCTCAGACACAATAGCACATTACACAAGCATAGCTTGTTAATTTTTATGTTGTTTTATTTTCAGCTGTGTTAACGAGCGTACGGTTTCGTAGCACGCAGAGCACTGACCAGTATGAGCTCTGTGCGTCGTACTGGCATAGACTAAAGCCCTGAAAACAGGTGCAGATCTCTAAGTGTTATGGTTACTAAATTATCTGTATCCCGTGAATATAAAATTAAACTCTATGTAAGTCTTCAGTGATATTTACACCATTTTACTCGTGTAAAATGAAGCTAGGTTCCATCAGCCTAGTACAAGCGTAAAATTAAAAAAAACTAAAGTTTATAATTATAATTATGTATAACATTGCTTTGCTCATTTTAAGAATTTTACACCAATTTGAAATATTATGTAAATCGATAGGAAACATTACATCGCTTTGTAAATTCGTTAGAATTACTCACAATTGAAATTCATACTTAATTTGTAGTTATACTAAAATTTATCTAAAGATAAATATAATCCATAGTGTTTATCAACTTTTAATATATTATTTTTACTGTTACATTTTTTGTGTTACAATGAAACAGGTATTTGTTTACTACTTACAGCAGCTCATGTCCGCTTAGGAGTTGC
>DWCF01007331.1:0-10856 GCA_018230265.1 Delias oraia | reverse complement strand
AATATATTTTATGGGCAATTCAGCAAGAGAAGTCGATCAGCGTTGCGCACACAACAACTTAGTGAATAGATCCATTGTGGATCAACTTAAAATATTTTTCCATCAACACAATGAATTAGTTGCATTATTCACAACTGCATAATTAAATTTACATTAATAATAATTAATGTAAATTTATTTTCACTACAAAAATAATTTTAAAAAAAGTTAGCATCGAATTGCTTTAAAAATAAATATTGATTATAGATTCCAGTTCAAATTGAATAGGTTCTCATACATAAGATAGGTCAGCTATACAAAATAAAGTAGTGCATCAAAGCTACGCTAAGGCGGTGCGAAGTTCGCCGGGTCAGCTAGTTTGATATAATCAAGGTAATTGATAATGGTAGCTACCAAATTGGTTTCATTTACCTAATGGTTGCAAATATCATTTAGAGCCTCGTAGCTAAGTGGTTTATTATTTTTTTTATAGCACCGGTGGCATCTAGGGCAAGGTGTCCTCCGCCCTTGGACACCCTCAGCCCTTGCAGAGCCGCGGGTGCGTTGTCGGCGTTTTATTAATTCTATCAGGTAGCGAGAGATTCAAATTTCGGTCCGGACAATTACAAATTACAATTTAATTTAGAATTTATTCGGTCCCTGGAAGAGCTTGACTCGCACCAGTGGAAGAGCCAAGCTAAAGCATATGCGGACGCACTTATTGAGGCGGCTAATTTAGCCGAAGTGATACCACGGGCTCAAAGAATACTTACCGTAAAATGGTAGTTGTACTTGAAACGCTGCATCTACTATAGTTCGTGAGTGATTGAGGAAAAACCCCGGCAACACAATCAATGCGCGGTCTGTGGCGCGGTATCCATTGGCGGTGGTGTTCTCTTACCATATAGGAGAACCTGCTCCCTTGTCCATTTTACCATAAAAAATCAAATACTAACATTAAATAAACCTAGAAAAATTAAATCAGAAAATAATCCAGCATGAAAACTACAAAACTACTGTTATTATATTATGTGAAGTGCAGAACGGTAATTACAAATTTCGTCGTCCAACTTGTATGCAGGATCAACTATATCGCACGAAAGTCAGAATTAATGTCAGAGGTTAAGCTTCTTCGGAACAATGTGTAAGACCGGCTTTACTTGCATTAATACAGAATCAGAACTGTTCAAAATAATTTAACTAAATAACAAATAAGATGACTTCATTTAAAAGTTCCTTCCAATTCCACAATACTGCTGCAGAGCTAAGTATTTATTTAAGAAATTACACATTTACAAAGTACCTTCACTATGCAGTGTCTAACATATATGCTTGTATCTATATTTATTATTGTCTTTGAAAACAAGTACTTTTTTATTTTCTATGGTATAGCGGACATCGGAGCAGGCGGATCTCCTGTATGGAAAGAGAACACCGCCGCCTATGAACAACCGTGCCACAGTCCGCGAATTGGTTGTGTTTCCGGCTTTTAACGCCGCTTAGGCAGCATTTCTAAGAGCGATATCCTCACTCACCCAGGGATACACAGTAGATGTAGGCACTGTTTCAAGTAAATACAACTACTATTTCATGCTGAATATTCGGTGAGCCCGTGGTATCACTTCGAACGAGCCGGCTCAATTATTGCGTTAGAATATATTAGTATGGGTATCCCACGATTGCGACAGTATTAAATTACTCGTCCGGCCTCTGTTAAGCCTTTCTAGAGATCGAATAAATTATAATTTTCCGGAGCGGGATTCGAACCCGATATGCTTAATGGTAGACTTTTAAAACCATTTACCTACGAGGCTGTCAAACTTGATAATCTTTTTTTAGTAAACCCATGTATTGTAGTTTGCCCAGTGTTTGATAAATATCCTTCGGTGGAAAGTATTACTTCTTAAATTATTTTAACATCTTTTAACAATTTTAACACTTCTATGTTGTGACAACCAAAAACTCACTTGTTACATACAATTTTGCAATATTTATTGTGGATGTTTCTTTAAAATGTCCTAAGTTTTAGTTTAGATAACATAATATTTTTACTGTGTTTTACGTTTGGTTTTTCATTTTTAAATAACGCAAAAACAATACGAAAGAAAATATTGCACTGAAATATTATTTTGGTTCAAAATATTGTTCAAACTGTTAGTTTTTAGTGAAATACGAATATATACTTTATGTGTTGCTAAAAATTTTGGCTTCTAAAAATTATTTATTGTGTAGCGGGCAATGTGTAGCAAGCAGGTGGGTCTCCTCTATGGTAAGAGATCACCGCGCCACAAGCCATGCTTTGGTTGTGTTGCTGACTTTTTACGCCGATTGAGTGGTATAATTCGTCTTCGATATCCTCACTCATTCAGCGAAACAAAGAATAAGTACTATTTCATCGTGGTATTTTGTGATCACATGGTATCATTTCGGATTAGCCAGCTATGGTTAAGTGTTGTGTTACAGTGTTGTGATAAACATTGATTAATAAAAAAAACTCTGTAAAAATATATTATTGAGAGGAATACACTGGTGCTAATTGGCAACATTTAATTTAAAACACATTATGAAGAGTGAAATTTCACAATTTATATTACCTAATATGCAGCTTCCATTTTAATTACATTACACCTTTGTATGTTCAAACAACCATTTTCATAAATAAACTCGAGGTGTGAAAGGAACAAATATTCATCACAAATAGTAAACAGAATTTTAATTAACTATTAAATAATTTTGCTGTGTCATAAATCTTATACATAATATACAGGTAGACATATGTTATTACATTATATTGCAATAGATATTTTATGAGTTTCTGTGGAGTTAAGCAAATGTATATTTTTAAAATGTTTATAATGTTTTACATTAATAGTTTACCTGTAGATTAAACAAAAAAAAAATATTTGAAATATTACTGCTAAATGTAAAAAAAAGTGGTTTAAACTTTTCCATGCCTGCAATCTCTTATAACTTAATTAAGACATTGAGACCGTTAAATTATATCTAGTATATTTATTAGATTGCAATTTTAAAATAAACGTCGGGCCGTATATGTTAAATAAGGCTAACATAGAAGCATTTAACGTGTTGTGTGCAAATTATCGTTTGTGCCCCGATGCCATATTATGAAGTACTCTCATGACGCGTCGCGCATCACTGACAAGCTAAAGCAGGGGTGAACATAGCGCTGTAAAACATGAAACTTTATGGCACGAGCCTATGAAATTTCTTCATGAATTAATAATAATTGCAGCTGCGTTTCCCCTTTGCAATTAAGAACCCTATTTCATACATCACCATGTAACTCCACTATATTACATAAGGTGCGTCAATGCTAATTATGTGCTTCTTTGTTTGTCCTATATTATAAAACTTTGTTTGGATATTAATTCATTTCAATCTGATATTTTAAATATTGGTTGTTTTATTTTAAATATTATGTCAGTATCTGAATCTAAACTGAGATGGATGCATGAATTTGTAACTAACATAGGTACACAATAATATATTTTATTTATTTTTATTATTTTTTGGACAACGGAGCAGGTAGGTAGGTAAATAGGAGATATGGCAAAAGAATACCGTCGCCCATGGATGACCGCGCTACAGTCCACGCATTGGTCGTGTTGCCGGCTATCTATGACGTTTAAGACCATTTAACGCTTAGAATTCTGTGAATACGTGGTATAAATCACTTCGAAATGGTGATATATTATTATAACTCAAACAAATCAAATTTCGTTGTTTTCAATAACAATAAGTTTCAATATAAAAGCCAAATGTGGTCTAACAATATCTATAATGCATTTCGTTCGCAATAAAACTCCTACATAATATGTACGATTCGGTTTCCGAGAAACGCTGAAATGACAATAAGTAGACCAGTGGTTATGGTAATAAAAATATTGGGCTGGGGAAGTTTCAGTGCGTGGTTAGCGGGTGTCGGTAAAACAGGATGTTGCTTTGTGGAAAATACGTGTACTTTGTGACTACACTGTTCCACTGTTTCATTTCTATCCGTCGTACTAGTATGTCAATTATAATACTTTTATGTTCCGCAAATATTCATACATCTATATACAGATAAAATATAAATAATTATTACATTATTTTGAAGATTAAATAAAAATAATTTCATTCCTCTCTGCTTGCATGTCTATTTATCTTTCCAATAACGAATTTGTATTTTTTCAAGTATATTAGAAATATAAACATAGTAACACATCTCCAGTGACTTCAATAGTTCATCAATTTGACTTAACCATTTGCTTTTATATGATGATTTCTGTGCAGAATTTTGAATTTCTATTAAATCGTACATTTCAAACAAACTTTTCCAGAAGAAATAAAAAATCTTAGCAAAATTAAAAAATATAGTTGTAAGTAAAATGAAGACATAGGTTTTTGCTTACTTTAATATATTAATACGTTGTAAGAGCACCGAGACTAACATCCTGTATGTACAGGGAGGCTATAAATTGCACGCGTTGATTCAACAATCAGAACGAATGTGGTTAATACATATTTTAGTGTATGAACACAATTGTATGGAGATAAAAAAATTTAAAATTTTAATCTCCATACTGTAATGAAACAAATTAAAATATTAATATTCTTAATATAAAAATGCCAAAAAGTTCTAAATACATATACAACATTTGGTATTTTATTTATCTCATACGGCAACGCACCCGCGGCTCTGCAACGGCTATGTGGGCTAGGCATAGGTGTCCATGGGTGGAGAACCGCTTGCCCTAGGTGAGCCTCCTGCTTGTTATCCACCGTTATTATATAAAAAAAAATAGTTCTTTATTATTTTGTACATAAGAAATGAGAAAGATGTACATTTTATAGAAAAATCTATCAATAAATAAGTTTAAAGAATTAAATATTAATTTAAATGAATCAATAATATTATCTAAACGTAGAAATCATTTTCATATTTAATAAATTTACTTACGTTGGTTTAATCCCTTCTCTAACAAGGTTATTCTCATGAATAAACTTGTGCTTTTAGAAACTAATCAAATATGTATGTATGGAAAATAGCTAGGAATACATATGAGTTGTAAGTATGAACTTATATTTTGTAACAGTATAATTATAATAGTAATTAACGAAATGACTTTGAAAAATAATTATATAACTGCTACTAACTATATAACAATGCATACGAAGTTTATGCTAAAGCACGGGATCACAGAATCTCAGCGTGAAATGGTAGTTGTACTTAAAACGATACTTCTACTGTGTTTCGCTGAGTGAAATAGGATATTACATGCCCTAAATATCGCTTAAGTGGCGTAAAAAGCCGACAACACAACCAATGCGAGTTCTATGGTGTGGTTGTCTATGGATGGCGTTGTTCTCTTACCATATAGGCGACCCACCTGCTACGTTATCCCCTATTATACCATAAAAAAATAATCACTAAAACACCCTCAGTACCATGATTATGCTTTAAAAATATTGCTATTCATCCCAAATAGAGCGGTGTATTTCTAGAGCCACATAAAGATCTTTAATTTGAGTATAGGCTCAGTTATATTGATTAAAATTTACTTTTCTGAAAACTTTAGCATGTAACGTTATGAAGTGAATGAATAAAATATACAAAGTGAATAATTTATGTACAAAGCTAAGCTCTTATCTTAGTAAATTAAGCATTAATTTAAGATTCTTAGGAGACTGTTAAAATAATTAAAAAGCACGCTTAGAAAGAAAATTAGAGTGAATATATAAAATTGAATGTCAAAATTGATAAGTTGGTCCAATTCGTATTCGTAAACAATTGCCAATAGTCATCAATCAATACGAAAATAATTATTCAACTAGGCCATTACTTCATTATTAGCATTCAACGAAAATAATTAAGTATCTCATTTTGACAAATGAGCGTTCGCCAAGGAAATAATCAATACTAAAATTTAATTTTGCTTATGTTCTCTTGTTCTTGAAGACGTACGATTAACGTAACGTAAATTTTTTATTGATCTTACTGAAACTATATTAGTTAAAAATCTCTTTAAATCCGCAAGGTGTACATGGTTTTATTTGCAATCCATAATAATTTAAGTTTGCATGCTTGAAATGTGTTTCTTTATCAGCAGTTTGTTGAACCGGTTTGTAGGTATGTAGCTATGTTGTTGGTCAATAATTTAAAGATGCTTTATCTATTTTTCGGAATATTATTATACGGACGAATATTGAGTTCATTATTGTGTAAATGTTGATATAGAAGATCCGAAAACTGTTACTATGTATTGTCTTATTAACAAGACTTCGTTTAATCCTATATAATAACACTTCCAATTTGAGAACAACGAAAAATCTATTAGACCAGAAACAATGTCTAGAGAACAATCGGAAGAAAAATACACACGGCTCTCGCAACGCCAATAAATAAAACTGTTTTTAATAAAACCTTCCAACTAGCGCTATAGCCCGATCCGGCATATTGAATTTGAACGTATAAATTCGCTAATATGCCTGAACTCACTCGATAAAAATATAGCAAGTTATTTTACTACTGGTATAATTCTTCGGATTTTTGACAGCGCCATCGAAGTTTCCTGCCTTTAATTAAGGCATTGGAACTTGCGACCAACTCGTGCACCGCTAAATTAACAGAAATTCTATTTTATTAAAATTTGTAACAAATGGAACAACGCAGTACCGTTTTTATTAAAATGTTTTAAAGGAATTCGTTGTTTAATATACATCATTAGTGTTCGACTAGACTTTACTCGCAAACTTAAATCTTTAAAAAAATGCCTATGTTTATACACATTCCTACATAAATGAAAACTTCGTGTTCTCTGATTAAAACACATACAATAAAACAATTTTACTCGTATAAATAAAGTAAAATAAAATTGTGTACGGTAAAGTAGCACTTAGAACATAAAATAAATCGCTTACGAATCAAACGATTACAGTAATTCGGTGTTACAGCGAAGCGGCGCAGTCAGCTAAAAAAGAAATGAAGTTTTGATCGGGTGTTCGGGGACCGTGGGCGGCGATTCTAAGGAGCTCTTTGGAAATTCAAATGGCAGAGGACCGCACCTATTCATCAATAATATTACATGTACGTGCTTCCTGAAACTAAGATCGCTTTAATACCTAACCGACTGGAAATAAGATGTCAACTGTATATAT
This sequence comes from Delias oraia, assembly GCA_018230265.1. Classification (NCBI taxonomy): domain Eukaryota; kingdom Metazoa; phylum Arthropoda; class Insecta; order Lepidoptera; family Pieridae; genus Delias; species Delias oraia. The sequence continues at coordinate 3,719 of DWCF01007331.1, read as the reverse complement.
AAAAACTCGCGAATTCATATTTTCACGTAGACTGAGCATACATCGAAATGTAAAAATAAAAGTTTTACCATACAAATATCATACCAGTAAAAGAAGTTTTGAGACACAATTTTTATTTATATAAATGTAAAAAAAAGTATTATATTGTAAAAACGGAAGCCAAAAGGAAACACATGGCTACAGATAAAAGAAAAAATAAAGGTATAGTCTGGGCAACATAGCATTTCTTCGTTTATTGGCAATTTTAAAATTATCGCCTAAAAAGTTTTGTCTCGTCCCCTTTACACTTTGCCAATGCAAAATTGGCCAGAAAATGTTAAAAGTTTCAACGATATTGAGAAATTATTTTACCAAGTACCTATAATATTAATTTCAAAAAAATATTTTCTCACATAAATCGAACTAATGATAAAATCTATAAATAGTCTTAATAATAAATTGTTGCATATCTTTCAAAATTGTTATAAATCGATTTGCAACTGTTACTTCCACATTCTTCTTAAAGGTTAATGTGATAAATAATTGAAGAATGCCATTGAAATCTCGTCCATCTAGTTTACATTACCGCGCTAATGAACTTTATCTAAAGTGACCTAATGAAGTGATCTTTCTTATAGCTCTTATTCAAACACACCTTTATATTAAATTGTAAATGCAGTGCATATGATTATACACTGCTTAAAAATCCACTTAGTCTTTATCTTGATTATCTTATGTTACTTTAGAGGTGAAAATATCTATATCAAGATGATAACGGAGGAATTCGCAAATACGAAAATAGATGTATTTATATAGAAAGCTAGTGTTAGCTTGTTATGTAGCGTGTTTAATAAAGTCTATATAAATCATATTAAAGAATTTACAAATATGTAGTATGATAAAAAGATTATGGCAGAAATTGGGATTTGGAATCCGTGTGAGTGTCTTAACACTGTCTTACTCATAAGAGACCCATTCTGACGCAATAATTGGTGCAGCTCGTTTGAAGTTATACTAAATCCTCATGAAATACCAGCGTGAAATAATATTTATGTTGTATTTCACTGAGTGAGTGATGTGTGAGAGGCTTGTGAAACTATATCGTTTAAGCGGTATCAAAACCCGACAACACAACTAAATCATGAATTGTGGTGCGGTTGTTTATGGTTGGCGGTTATATGTGCATAGAGGAAACCATCTCCTCCGTCGGCCGGATACAATAAAAAAATATAAAATGTATTCGTACTGACTAATTACGGTTCTAACGAGATGCATTTATTACATTTACAGAAATATGCTGTTAAATACATATTTTTTAATATACTTAAAGTAAAATGTAATGTAAAATCAACAAGTTCAATAGTAAAAGAACATCGCAAAACAAATGACATGGCAGGCAACAAGGTATTTTATATCTACTTTACATTTATGATTACGCTAAAAGCGTCGCTTAGCGACATGTTCATATTCAATTTTGAATATTAATGCTACGACAGTTATATCGTTGCTATTCAATTAATTACTTGTGTTATTATTGGGTGTCAACGACGATCTGAATGTAGAGGCTGAGTCACCTCTGCCGCTAGTTCCACTTGATTTCCAAGTCAGATGGGGGCAATAAGGAATTATAATTTACACCTTTCACACGGTCGCATTCATAGACGCGAGGAAAATTGCTAACTAATGATCGTATCATTCTTGAATATGAAATTATGTCAGCACGCGGGGCTATTACTGTTGTGTAACTAAATTGAAATGGCATATGATTTATAATGACGTCACGGATTCTTACGGTCAGCTTCGTTCAATAACGTGTACTCCGAATGAACACGCAAAGGCTTATAATTTCCTACTAGGCTAAAACTTTGATAAAACTGAAGTATGTTTAATATATTTACTAAGATTATATATAATTATAAATATTTAAACACTACATTTTAGATTGAAATTCACGCCTTTTATATTTTAATAGGGATTAAAATTTAAGAATATCACCATAAGCGTTTCTTATTATGCTTAAACGCTTGGGTCCTTTGACCCCACTAATCCATACTCAGGAATATATTCGGCTTATTCCTTCTACGGGTTGCACGTTCTTGTTATTCAGTTTGGGTTTACCGGAAAATTTAGATACATTTGTTTCCATCCAGAGCATTGCTTGAATCTCGAATTCTTTTACTAAGAATATCGTACAAAGAGAAAATATTTACGACATTTAAAGTTATGCTAATTGAATTCCATATATTAGTTTTTGTTAGATAAGTTGCAGCTCCTCAAAGGCCGCTGAATTATCCACATTGAATATTCCCAATTTCTGTTTTACGTGTAATGAGTAACAAAACTTCCCTTCGCATTTATTAGTAACGAGAAAGTTAGAATTGCGATGAAATCGCTTTGTCGGAAAACTCTTAGTAGAAGTCATATTTAGGTAATTACGCTGCGGGTTGCGGTCGCGTTGTTGACAGCGGTTGAATTCTGTGGGAAAACCCACTTGAAATTGTCACTGAATATTGTATAAGGGCCATCGCTAATTCACATACTGGTAGAGAACTAAAATGTTGAAAATGTATTTTACTACAAGCAATCCTTGTACGCTTAAATTATATTTGCATATTCCTGTCTCATCTCTGAATTATTTTTAGAAAGTTTCATATGTTTACATACCTTCATTAAGAAACTTGTAGCTAAACTTCTCAATTTAATATGTATATTAAATTTAACCTCTTATTATGAAAGTAAAGTGTTTTTATTATTTGGTTGCATTTGGCGTTGTCTATGATATTTAAATGTACAGCCCTATTTCTAAAAGTGTCTAGGGAAACTAAGAGCTGTTATTACACGAAAATTTATGAGCTGAATTGCCCCTACTAAGTTTCAAGTTTGTCGTAAACAACAATGTAGAACTTGGCCGATGTGTAGTTACCTGCCATCAGCAAAGCCCGAGAATTACACTTTTTTAAGAAATTTATTGCAGTACCATTTCCGCCCTTATTTTCATTATCAAGAAACTCACTTCGGACACCGTTATTACTTAATTACAGTGTCTAAAAGAGCCTTTTCCTGTGTTCATTCGTTAACGAAAAACTTCGCCATTTATGATTTTGGGACATTTATATTTTAAAAGGGATGGATAATTTTCTTTCGGCGATCTATTTGGTTCACTTTACTTTGGTTAGTTATCATTAAAGTTACATTTTTATGGTTAATTTTATGAAACAAAGCCTATTTAATATTAAGTCACCTAAAGCATCCTGTTACCCTAAAATATTTCCAATTTTAGTAGGATGGTTTGTAGACAGCGCTTTGGGATTTTCAAGTGCAGTAATAAAGTCTCTTTCTTGGTTGGCTCCACCAGATTATTCTTTGATTATTCAGTGATGTTAAGGTCAACAAAAGACAAATCATCTTAGTGGTTAATATTTTTAGTTGTTATTTATACATGAAACTACAGATAAATTGAAATATTTTATCCTTTTTAAAATAAACTTCTCTGGTTATTTTATCTTCAATTAATATTTTTTTTAAAATTGTTAGGAAATAATAATTTACACTTCATCATCAGCCCATTCAAGTCCACTGTTGGACATAGGCCTTCCCCAAAGACGCCCACCCGCTGCGATCTTGAGCGATCTGGATCCAGCGGTTGCCCACGACGTCAAAGGGTGGTTATTTGCCTTAATCACCACGCTTGGCAGGCGGGTTGGTGATCGCAGAACATCTGCTGTACTCGAAAGGGCGCT
>DWCF01007330.1:0-10856 GCA_018230265.1 Delias oraia | reverse complement strand
TAGGCGGGCTAACCATGCCCGAGTGGAAGGGACGCGTGCCTCTCACTCGCTCTCATTGTGAGCGCATAACGTGAGCGTAGCGTAACGCAGTTTCTTGAAGTGTCACCCGGCAAACCAATTTATAAGACGTTGTCACGTCAAAATAATTTTGTTCACTAGACTCTAGAATATAGAACAATAATATTATTCATATTATTATTATAGCTATATAGTTTTAATGCAAACCGTAGAAAAACTCAATAAAATCACTAAATAAAACACAGAATGCTACATTAAATTATTCTCATTTAAATCATTAGGTTTCATAGACAATTTCTAAAACTTTATATTTGTCGAAAAATCTAAAAATAATAGCGCAATCTTCTGTATAAAAAATGAGCGACACGTCACTTTCACGGAAGGGAGATGCGGTATTTTTAGCTTAGCCCTTGGAATGTGCCGTTGATGTTAAAATTTATTGGTTGTTTTATTAACTAAAAAGTCTTAAATAATTTAATGATAGTAATACAACTATTTACTGTTGAAACGTGAAATAAAATCAAATATAACTTTATACACATAACCACAGCTATTCATTTAATTTTTATTAAATTAAGACTGTTCACGAAATTTGAGAACAACCAAAAATCTGGCACAGGCTAGGAGTTTATCTATGTTCACAAATTAAAAATAAAACTAAATAATAAATATGTTATATTTATAATAATTTTAATTATTCATGCTTATCATTTTGCAATAACTATGTAAATATAATGAATATACTTCCGTGTTTGTAAAATATTGACATATTTTGATAACTAAGCTTTTTAAAAAAAACACATTGTCGATGAAATGTTCGTAAACGTAAAATACATATTTCGAAAACATTACAAGGAAAACTAGTAAATTAAATACAATCTGTGACACTTATTGATTAAACACAGCGTAAATATAGTTCAGAAATTTACTAATTTCATAATAATTATCTTAATTCTTCGACTATTAACAGCATTGGTATTTGACGAATTCTTCGACCTTCAAATTTGTCATTGTCCTTTGGTCTTTTATCTAGAATGAGTCTGAAAAGTATTTAAGATATTTTCGTCACTGATTCGGACGTTTCATTTGAATAGCCCACACAATGAATTCAGACTTTATGATGAAGCTGACAGATCTACAAAACATAATAATTTTAAACTGAGCAAGGATACCGGAGGCCCTTAAAAATGCCGCTTAAGTGGCGTAAAAAGCCGGCAAAAACCAATGCGCGGACGATGGCGCGGTTGTCCATGGGCGGCGATGTTTTCTTACCATATATTAGACCCACCTGCTCCGCTATAGAATAAAAAAAACAAATCGTAGAAAGATTTAGTCCTTAACCTTAAAAGTACAAGGTGATTCACTCGTTTCGTATTTAAAATTACGAGATTTCGTATATAGTAACTTAATTTAAATAATTTTTACATTAAAATTGTATCTGAATTTGGGTATAAAACTGCACAAAAACACTCTTATTAATGTGGCATTTTTTATTAATACTGTTTTATATTAAGAAAATGTTTTATTGTTATTATATATAATATTAAATAACTTACTTTTAATTTTTTATAAAAATTACTACTTGCAGTTTTTTTCATTTTATTTATACATTCTAACGTAATAAATGTTTATATTTAATAATAAAAAAATTTTTTTTAATAAATTCTACATAGGATCTAAAATGCCCTGAAATTAATTTTTGTTGTTTTATAAATTAGGAAACTATGAATAATACGCCAATTGTTTGTGAATCGAATTGTACGATAAGATGTTAAAATTATTCTTCTTTCAATATAAAAAACCGTAACTTAAAAAACGGAAAAAAATTGGACCGCTTAACAGCGAGACATTTTCGTTAAAATCTCATCCTTCCAATTCGGTCCACGACCGCTGATATAGGATTTGCACAAAGCAAAAAACACGTTGAATTATAGTAGTAATATAGACTGTGATCTAGGATTTTCATACCATTTGTTTTTTTTTAACTGACTTAACGCTGTTGCATATCATACCTTTACAGTTTCTCGCGGACTTTGTGTCGCGACTAGCTCAAGGGCGTCTCCTGCGTGAAACGAACCTCGGCTTGGGCCGTCGTGGAACGTTGGTCGCCTGAGCGACCTGTCGAAAGCTCACCAGTGTGGGTTTTGCGATATATATCGGTTGATATAATATAATCATAAGTCAAAGTAAATAAAGCAGGATAAAATTAATTCATCATGAATGCAAGAATTTCAATTCTTATCTTGTCTTGTATTTGTTGACGATGAATGCTTACCATATGAAGTCATTAGACCTTTGAGTCATGCAGATTGTATTAAAATTGGCTTCAAATTAAAAGTGCAAAATATATTTACAATTGCAATACTTTATTTTTTTTTGTGCTAGTAGCATAAAAACTTACTTACCTTTCTCATAATTATAAATAGGTATAAGGAAATTCGTTTAATATTATATATTAAACTCGAAAAGCCAAAGTTAAGGCTATACCAAAGTATTGCTACTGTTAAGTAAAGTACATAGTTTTTTTATATTTATATTATATTACATATAATAAATCGTGTAAGTATTTTTAATAACTAGCTTAGTATAAAAAACGTATATAATATGACGAATTAATTCTTGCTTCATTCATCTTACTGGCAAGAAATTAGCGGTATAACGCTACTAAATACAAATATCTCTGATCATACAATGGTTTATATAAAATTGGAGCCTTTTTTAATTGTCTGGCTTTTAAGTATGTAACTCGCTGAAGTTGTCGGGTGGATTCACGTCCAGTCTTGCCATATATACGGATTTCTCAAGACGGATAATCTAAGAAACGGATTATATACGGAATTCGTAGATAAGCTAAAAAATTAATTAAAATATTTAAACCATACGAGATGTTACAAGAATTTTAGAATACGACACGTAGCGCATATAGTCATATCACATATTATTTCTAAATCGAATTATTTTATTTAAGTTTTAACGTGGACTCTTGTCTTTTAGTTATATTTTAACAAAAAATTGGCTGAATGTACTTATAGTTAAAATTGCAGTGTATATTTATGTAATTGGTATAATAGATTTTTTAAAAGTAGCTAGTAGTGATAGTCTAAATAAAGAAATGGCCATGTTATATTCATTATCAGCCTATTAAAATCCACTGTTGGACATAGGCGTCCCCCAATGACGCCCATCTATTGCGATCTTGAGCGAGATGGGTCCAGCGGTTGCCCATGACCTTAATGAGATCGTCTTTCCATCGCGTGGCGGGATGTCCCACTCTGCGTATCTCGGTACACGGTCTAAGTTGTACTATTTTTATATTCCTTAAAAGTAATTTAATACTTAACACCAAGCAATAAAAACGATATTATTTTAGCACATTAAATACTGAAATTATTTTAAATACTTACTAGAAGTAAAGGGTTTATGTTTTGTTGGGTTAAGTTAAAAATAAAAATTACCAGTGGCAGTATTATGGGCTTATATTTCTTTGCTTATAGGGTAAATTTATTTTAAAAACTAGCACCTAGATAAATGAGCACCATCCAGATTTAAAGCAAATACGATTTTTATTAATCGGCCATTGGAAACCCCCTTTTTAATTTCTAGACATACGAATTTTATATGGAATTTAGCTTGAGTTTATCAAACGGATTTTTAATAAGAAAATACGGAAACAAGGTCTCTGACATCTGGCAACACTGTTCACATCTCGCATTGCTACTGTGACTGTCAATTACGGGCAAAATTGCACATAGTGATTGTGTTGAAAGTTGGTGTTTATAATTAGTTCAAATGGTTTTTCATTAAGGTAAATTATGTTTAATGAAAGCTGTGTTGCATGTATCAATTTTAACGAGAAAAGTCAAGCTTAGTGATGTATTTAATTAATAAGTCGAAAGATGCAACTTTCGTACTCTACGATGAGATGACCTCACCTATTAAATTTGTGACGATAACACATTTATGCTGTGTGAAAATAATTCAATGATTGTGATATAGTTCACCATTAGCTTTGGGTTGGACTTGACATTGACCTGAATTTAGTGAACAATTTATCTCATGTTAGGAGCCGACAAATTTAGAATGTAATTAGACACCCACAGTTGCTGGGAACTAAACACGAACTTTAAGACATTTTAATTAAATTATTACAATTTTATATTAATTAAATTTATTTTTATTGTTATCAATTTATTATTAATATTAATTATATGCTGATACTAAATTATTGCAGCAAATCTTAATAGAAATACATTTAATAAAAATATAATAGCTACATACTTTAAAACTTAAGCATAAATAAATGGTAAAAATTACTATTTTCATTATGATTCGATACTGATAAAATATTGGTTATTTTAAGCAATCAGCAATATTTGGCTTCCTAAATAATCTATACAGCATTAAGACTGATTACAAAAATTCTCCATAGCTAACGAAGTATAATTAATAACAAATTTCAGAGATAAAAATGTGGTTATGTGGTCAATTAACAAGTTTACTATGATGTCATAACATAATTATAGTATTACAATCAATCCATACATTCAATTTTTATGCCTTCGTAAAAAGATTATATACTTATTTAGTGCTGTGTTATAATCAAAAATAAACTCAAAACAGAGTTGACAACCAAGGATCTTAGATAAACTAAACTTAAACTATCCTATTAAATATTCCTTAAAAATTGACTTGCAACACGGCTATATGTAAAATAAATTTTACAGTCAATGGCAAGATGTCATAGTATATTTAATAGTGTGCAAATGAGAAGTTGATATGGGGCAAAACGGAGGAACCGATTTTGGTAACCTCTTGCATGGTGCTGGAAGACAGATTTTGAATCAAGGAGGGCAGGCTTTACTCAATTATGGAGCACAAGCACTGGGAAATATCATTAATGAAGTTTTCCAAAAGAAGGAGGTTGAACAAAAGCGATTCCTACCGAGCATAAAGAATTATAAAGTGGTATGTATCTTATTAAACATATAACTTGTAAAATTAGGTGTTCAAGTATCTAAGTTGTTAAAATGTTCATAAATTTAATGTGAAGTTAGCTTAGGGTTTAACTAATATTCTATCTAAAATTGCCTGTCATTATAATGTGCAAACTATTAATAACAAATTACTTTAGCATGGATTACTCTAAGTTACCTAATTACTGCTGTTGAATCTTCATCCTTAGTTATCAAATTTAACTATTCAAATATGATCTCAACTTTAATAGAATTTGATGAGTAAATATATCATAATTCATAAGCAAATAGTTGTCCTCCCACACAGTTCATTCACACCTTAAGCAATTTTTCACTTTGAATACAAAAACAAATTAAATATATCTTTTATCTATTATTATGTATATAGCAGTATTTTTCATTTAAAATTAACAAAATCCTATAGATAGATTTATCTCTATTTAACAGTGAAATGTGTAATCGTCCATAAAACTATTTCAAATTCTCTATGTGAAAAGTAAATGTGTTTGTTTAATTCACATACGATCATATAAACAAGATACGAACAGAATGATCGGTCGGTTTCCTTGTCTGAAGGTCGCAGTGTGTCATGGTACGTTTTTATGTTCACTATGCCACAGTTTACAACGCCCTTTGAACTACTTTTAGTATGATTAGTAATATACTTTTATATTGAGTCAATGACGACACACACTTTTATTATATATGTACTTAATCTCATTTTTGTTATATCTCTTAGCGTGTTCATTATTTTTACCAGCCTATAAAAAATCGAAAAGGATTTTTTTTTGGCTTAGAACTCATATATTGGTTCGTCAATCTATTTGTGGGAACGGTGTCAAACGGGTGCGAAGTGGTCCTATTGTTTGAAAATACTTTTTAGGCTACTGTATACGCCATTCGCATAAGATTCACGCGCCGGCGTGTAAATTTTTTACTCATATCTCGACAAATTATGAACCATTATCAACAAATTAATATTGTCATTACTATTATATTGTATAAACAGGAGCGTTTTATTATAGACACATTTATTTTTTAGTTCTAGTATATTTTGAGATCAGTTGAATTAACTGACATAGCATACCTAATCTAACTTATTCCGTACTCTATTTACTAAAGTAACCATAATAGGTCATTAGGATATCGTAATAAGCTATAAACAAGAACTTACTGGTTGTTATTACACTGTGGATAAATATATTAATCAAGTTATCTTGTTTTTTTAACTAAATGTGTTTTAATTACACTGCGACGTAATAAATGTGATATCTACACATTATATTGTTGGTGTAGGTTCTTACTTCTACCTGTAGTTCGAGATAGAGGCGTTCTAGCTTCAGTAGTATTACAGCAGCTTTCTATATGATCTGTCTTCTTCAGTATTCGAAACTACAACCACCGACTGAGATTTGGACCATCGAAATTCTTAAATATTTGAGATATTTGAGAAAAATATACATAGGTACAAAAAAATAATTGTTTTTTTTACTATTGGTAATTTTTAACAATGTAAGTTCTAATAATTACATTCCCATGACATCCATTGTCTGCATTGAAGCATTTTATTCAATATCGCGTACCGGAAAACGCAGAATGGGACGTCCCGCCACACGATGGAAAGACGATCTAACGAAGGTCGCGGGCAACCGCTGGATCCAGATGGCTCAAGATCGCGTCTTTGGGGGAGGCCTATGTCCAGCAGTCGACTTAGATGGGCTGATGATGATTCAATATCCGCAGTCACTTACCATATTGGTGACATACAGTCTCCTAAACACCGCCGCCCATAGACAACTGTGAATTGGTTGTGTTGCCGGCTTTTAACGCCTCCGATAACCTTACACGCTCAGAGAAACAGTAGATGTACCATTTCTCGCTGAATATTGTGTGAGGCCGTAGATTCACTTTGGACGAGCCGGCCTAATTAGTGCGTCAGCATATGCTTCAGCATGACTCTTCCACGGGTATTTTACCCGTGGTTAAGTTTAATATCTGCTTGTGTCAATCTAGTGCTGTGCAGAGGCTAGACTTAGGTTGATTGTTTTTTTTTTCGATACTCAGGATGCTGAGAATGTACCTCGAGGGGACACTGAGGGATATGCGTAAATGCATTTCATCGCGTTAAAATATATATTGTTACTTGTAATAGTTAATACAGCTATCATATAACTAAAAATAAATAGTACAGCTGTCATTTTGGCAGAATTTAAGAGCGTATTTCCTTAAGTAATTATGTATTGGAAAATTTGTATAGTTGTGACTCACATTTTAAAATATAATACCTACTGAGAAACTTTCTCATGAAATTGTTTGAAAACAATGTATCTAACTAGGTAATTTTTTTTTGTTGCATTGTAAGATTTTTTACGGTATATGATTTTGATTTATATGAATGTTATAAAAACGAGACCTATTCGTATTTATTACTTAAACAGTTATTTAATTAAAAAGGAATTTTAATCAAATACTTACTCGTGCATGGAAATTATTACATCTAAAAGCTTTACGATCCTCGTCTAGAGTCTAGACTTGATCTATTGATTAAGGGTTGCATTTGTCGAGACAGATTGTCTGGAATCTTATGGTTTACCAATTTGTATGAAATCTATACTTAATATTATAAAGCTGAAGATTTTTTTGTTTAAACGCGCTAATCTCGGTAACCGTTAGTCCGTTTTGAAAAGTGCTTTCAGTGTTGGATAGTCCATTACTCGAGGAAGGCTATATAATATTTAAAAAAAACACCTTACACCGCTTGCGCTGTGAAAACTATTATACACCTTTGCAGAACATATAATTATATTATATTTAAAAACAATTCTGGTACCTTACTAAACCCCGATAATATAACTCAAAGTGAAAAAATTACCACTAGCAAGAAGGGTGTTTCTGTGTGTTAAAATTATTATTTCTGATGTTAAAATCCGTGCGAGGTCGGGGTGACCTACAAGTAGCTTTATAGGTTACATAATACAAAGTGTACTTCCTACTCTTATTGCAGGTTACTCACCACGACAAGGCCACGGGGGTTTATCTGTCGTTCTAAAATTCTCAAATATCTGTTGATAATATGATGAGCAATATTTTATCTATTACCAATTTTCTTTGTCGTGACTATTCCGACAATGAAGCTCTAAGTACATTTGACACGCCTATAACAGGGCTGTGTAAGCCATAATTTTTGCTTAGTTGAGTCCATTTTAAAAATCTACTTCAAAAAAATTAAAAAAACAATCTACTTCCATGACTTATTTTCTGAGCGTTAACATTATTAGTATCGAGAATTTTAATTAAATTAATAATAACCATAAGACAATTGATGTAAGTAATTATATTATACAAAGTTATTATCAAAATTAAAAATCCAACGTTTTGGATGATAATACGATAGCATTAATTACATTTTCACCGCACCCATTTATTATGTAGTGAGGTTTTATAGGGTTGTTATTTAAAAACTTCAAAAATTATAAATTTAATAGAAATAAAAAAAAAAACTCCAAAAAAACAATATTATAGTTATTATATTTACAAAAATATATTAGCGGGATTGTTGTAGACATGTTTAAACTTGGTTTGTAATGAATACAGTCAAATTGCTGGAACTGTGTTAAACACTGTGTTGAATATTCTTAACCGTTTTCGTGCGGATGCTGCTGCAGTGGCATTATTCAATCTATTGCGTATAGCGAGTGTATGGATCCCGAGAAAATACTAAACGAAAACATAAAAAAACTGCTAAAACGTCATTAATCAAAAAATATCTACAATTTATAAAGGATAAAAGTGTCTTTATTTGTCACTAATACCACGCCTTTAGAGTTCGTTTATAGTAATTTCGTGAAATAGCAAACTCCAGGGATTGTCGAGTCACATTTTATTAATGAATTATATTAGAGAAAGTCAAGTGTGTCTGAATGCTAATAAGGCCTAGAAGCGTGGCGTGCCTTGGCGGTGCCCCGTATAAAAATTGTTTCGGGTGCCTTAAGAAGGGTAAAGATTTCTCACAAAAGATAAAAAAAGTTACATTAAATTAAAAGATACATTTATTCATCTTAATGATCTGTAATTTTTTCAATTTTTTTTACAAAAAGAATGTAATTTTAAAAGAATGTAGTGTTAGTTACTTAGTAATATGTGACATAAAGTAAGCTTTGTGAGTAGTTTTTCGCTGTAGACTTGTGTAGCCATGCCTTGGGAATAAGAAGATCGCTCCAAGAATTTTTAGAAAATCTGTTAAAATAATTTAAATGAACGAAACAGTTCCGCTGAGTTTCTTTTACCTGTTATTCGCAGGTCTACCCAGACTTGGAACCGATAGCAGAGTCAATAACGTTCCAAAGTGATTGTGAAATCCTATTTGATAAATAAAGTTTGTAATAAGACTTGATAAATAAAAAAGCTCAATGAAATATAAGTATTTTACATAATTAAAATAATTAACTTTATTCACAAATATTACCTTTACGTAACAAAAATAGTAATCATAATAATAAATTAATAATAAACACTAAACCTGGATTCATTTTAATCTTATTCATCAGTTCTGGCTTCGCACATTACTATTGTTGAATGAAAGCGTGCTCTTTTCGATATATAGACCTATGGTGCTTACATATTTGCAAACATAACAACTAAAATATTGTGAAATGATTATTTCAGAATTTCTATAATATTTAGTATAATTTACAACCATGCAAATCAATAGTTAATATGAATATTTCTTTCATAAAAATAATCCAAAAAGGTTTACAACATCTGATAAAAATTAGTATTTTATCTTCTATTGCCGTAAAAAGACAGATCTTTTAATTATCACTTACTTTCTATACACAATGACAAAAGACTCTTTAACAAGTGGAAACACGAGAAAAAGTTAAAAGTTACACTGACGCTAATTGCCTCAGAGGCACCTCTAGTATTGCATGCCGCCAAGCGGTAAAGGTTGCGAAAAAGGCTTCACCGCGTAAACGGCATGCTATGTTTATAACGCCTATACACTTAAACCTAACAAACAAACAACATTAGTTTAGATTAGCCTGTAACATTTCAATTGATAATAGTGTATCTGTATAGTAAACACATATAATCTTAAAAAATTTAAATTTTAAACCCAACCTATAACCCCTGTATATTTGATGACTAAATTGTATTGTAATTGTAAATTGTGACTAAATTTTTAGGCTGACATCGCACCCGCGGCCTTGCAAGGGCTAGGGTGTCTATGGGTGGAGGACCGCTTGCCCTAGGTGAGCCTCCAGCTCATTTGCCACCGTTTATATGAAAAAACTGTATGGTCATATATATCCCAATAGATTACCGCTTTTATAAAAGGTACATAGGTATTATTTGTATATAGGTATACAGTATCACATTTTATAAACTGTTATCAGCGGTTTATTTAGTCAGTCAATACCAAGTTTTGGGGTGGAGTAGACAGTAGGTTCTTGTTACGGCCAAAATATTTATTGTGAATGAGCGTGTTTAAATGGCTTTAATTTAGAATACAATTATGTTTTCATACAAATACGGACACTAAGGGTTTATTTGAATTTAGTTTGATTTGCTATCATGGAGGTTGTGGACAGTTTTTTAAAATTATATGTTCAAGATTCTCGTCAAATTGCTACTCATTATGCGTGTCCAAATATAAATAATGTGATCGATCAAAGGAAAATATCACAGACAGCCAAGAGCAACGCTCTAGTGAAAGATGAAAAGGAAAATAATAATACTTTCAAAATTATCGATGAACGAAAATCTGTATATGTTGAATGTAATCTGTTGAATGAAAAAGTGAAAACTCGTCAAACATATCCCGAAGATAAAATTAAGATTCACGCTAACAAAGTCACTTTCGAT